>PVKU01008551.1:0-72381 GCA_004027475.1 Anoura caudifer | reverse complement strand
GCATCTTTCACTCTGACATCACCTACTTGTAATTAGCAGATTTTCCCCCTAGCTCATAGTGCTCATCCTTACCTTATTTTCAAATCTTCCAATTTTAAAAACTCTGGCAGGAATTTTACAAGTGACTGTTTCCTTTTGTCCTGTCTTCCTTCTGAATTGGTGTCCACAGTCAAAGATGACTTGAGTGCTCAGATTTATCTCAGGATGAGTTTGCCTTGAAGTGGCCTTTGTCTTTGAATCTGATAGAAAGGGTTAGTGTGAACCTCTACAGCTCTGCAGTGGTGTACCCATCAACCATGTTCGCATTGTACATGTGTTTTCACTCACCTTCAAGGAAAAGCATACGGATGTTTGAAAATTATTTTCTCATAAACCCTAGAAAGTCTGGTAAACATGCAGGTATCTGTGACATCAGCTCCCTCAGGCCTGCAGTGGGAGACCCTGTTTTGTGCCTCATGTGACCTGGGACTCAGGGCACATGTCAGTGTACTTATTCTTTGATTTCTCTGTTATATTTACAAAGACTACACCTCTACCTTTAGTATCTACAATAAGAACCTGGGAAATGGGAAATAAATCTCTTTTCTGGTCTACTTTTTTAATTCTACTTGGGTCCTCTGAGGCATTGGACTGAATCCTCTGGTCAGAGGTAGATTGTGAGTAGACACAGGTGTGCATACAGGAGAGGCAAAAAGAAATAGGATTCGCTGATTGTCCTGATGGGAAAGTACAAAACACATGGGATTTTGGTATTAGGCATTGTATGGATTAAAGAGGACAAAAGAAGGTGAAGGAGGAGGATTTGTTAAGGAAGCTCAGGATGGGGCTGAGGCATACACGTATGGGACTGACCTAAGTGATGAGGGAGGGGCCCCTGGAGCTGATGCAGTTAAGGGAGGGGAGTCATTCTCCAAGACTATGATGGGTGTGTGGGGAGAGACACAGGGTTGGCAGAAAGGGTAAGGTTTTGAAGACTCAGATTAGTGTTCTAAGACTAATATAAGAGGGAAAACCAGATGTAATAGGCAACAGATATTATGAAACAGGAGTCATGGTATAAGAATCAAGGGAGAGATGAGATGAGCATCCTGTTGGGGACTAGGAATCTGAAGAGTGATGAAAGTTTGTTAGATTGGGGACAACATGAGGACAGAAATTTTAGTCAGGAAGGGAGATGGAGGGTGTGGAAGTCAGACTAGCAGAGGGGTTGCATGGAGCCTGGCAAAGGTGGGGAATGCAGGGTAGGCATGAGGATGAGGGCACAATTGAAGGTCAAAGGTGTCCAGTCTCTATTTTGACATAGTCGAAACATGTGGAGCAGGCCCTCAAAGTGTGGTCTGAGGGCCACCATTTCCACATGGTCTTGGGCAACTGAGAATAATTAAAACTCAATCCCATAACATGAGATGGGTCAAGAAGCTGAGTTCATCAACTGAGTGAACAAATAATCTGTATTTTCAGGGATTTGTGTGTTAGTAAGTTGACTAGGTGCCTGGGGATAGGCAGAAATAGTGACAAATGGTGAGTGTGGTTGGGAGGGGAACTGAGGGCCAGAATGAATTCAGAGTGGAGATGTCAACCTCTTTGTTAAAGTGACAGTGAACTTCCTGTGATTCCATGGTGAAAGCTGTGTGACAGGCCCCTTGCTGAAGCAGTAGGTGCTAATGGTCTGGGCCACCTGCCCTTGTCTAATCCAGATCTATCACTTCTATTTGTGATGGACAGTGATCTTCCCACTTGACTTTCACATCCATGCATGCAATAAAACCGGAATCTGAGCAGTTCTGGCTCCCTTGTCCCATTACAGCCCATATTTAGACAATCTGACTCCTCTGGGATTTAAAAGCCAGTCAAGAGCTATTGCATATTGCTGTAGGGAGCATGGCCTTGCCATGAAGCCTAGAATTCTCAATGTCATTCCCTTATTAGGTCAAACCAGAGGGTTCATAAAGCACCTTTCATTCTTCTAACATTAACTGAATGGAGGTAGAAGAACAATAATGTGTCTTTTACTCTGGAGGTTATGCCCAGCACAGTCCACACTGTGTGGCAGATCCCTGAATGGTCACAGATGTGGATGTAATGCTTTGCATAAACTGCCCACCCTTACAGCTGACCTTGTCCCTGGTGTCATTGATATCACTAATGTCATTGTCTGAAAAGTACCAACATTAGTAGGCTTTCACTTCCACCCTTCAAAGCCCATGTGTCTACTGAGGCATTTAGAAAACTTGCCCTTTTGATCATTTCTAGCAAGAAAGCCTATAGTTCTGTTATGGAAAATAATTCAGAAATTAATGACTCTGGCGCAATTCGGGGTGACGGAGTGAGGCTTTATTTCTTGCACGTATGCAGAGGAGGCAGTCTCCAAATTCTGGGCCCTGAACCTTGGTTAAGCAGGGCTTTTATTGTTCTCTGGATACCCTATCCTATGTGGCAAAAGCAGGAGGTACAGAGGCTGATGCGAAAATAACTATAGCCTTGAGGTGTCCTTATCAGACGCTGTGTGTACAGAAGCCAAAGCAGAAATTATGACTGCCTAACTGAAACATGACAGTTTTGCAGTTTCTAAGTAACCTAAACAAAACTCTTTCCCAGTGCCTAGTCCCTCTTCTGGGTCACCTTGTCCTAGTTGACTTTTCTTCTTCAGTTCAAGTAATTAAGGATGACACTAGTAGTAAGTCTGTATGGCTTTTGTGACTTCAGTTTGGTATGTAATTGACTTGGAGTATGAACACATTCATATGCTCTCCTGGGGTGGTTTAGCTTCATGGATTCACACTCAGTGCAGTCACTAAGAGCTGCGAGTAGGTTTAGTACTCTGCCTTCACTGTCCTGAAAATAATTATTATTTTTTTTACTTTTCAACAAGGAGCCCTGCATTCACTTGACACTGAGTTTTTCTGGTTTGGCTCCTAGACATGACCTAGGGTAGGACAAAAACTGACCCTATTGGGAACTGCCATTTGAAATGTGATCACCAGAGGGCAGCACCTGTGCAAAGTAACCTGGAGGAGCTATGAAGGGACTGGTGGAGTTTGGGGCTTTATCTACACTGTTTGTGTCACTATAAGTGTCTGATGATCAGAATCCTTTCCCCCTCACCTCCCCAGCTCACAGAAGGTATGTTCTTTATGTCTGATGTACTTCAAGATTCAAATTTAAAGAAACTCTGTTGGTGGCCCAAATGTGAGTAGAATTAAACATACACAATAAAGTTTACACTAAATATCATTCTTTAGAAGAATCCTGGAAAGATAGCAAGGGAGGTTTGGCATGTAAGTGTTCACATCTGTGTGGGTTCATTGGCGATGGAAAGAAAAGCAGCTGAGTCCTCATCTTTCAAGAAAGAACATCTTTTATACATAATGCATAATAGTGAAAAATTAGGGGGATTTCTGGCCAAGATGGAGCATAGGTAGACACACCATGCCTCCTCGTACAACAAAAAGAAGGACAACAAAAAACATAAAAAGAAAAACCAACCCAAACTGACAGGGAAAAAAAAAACTTTATTGAAGTCCCACAGCCAAGGAGTTAAAGAAGAAACATTCATGCAGACTTTTAAGGGGTGGCGATGGGTAGTCAGCAAGAGAGGAGAGTACTGGGGACAAGGCAGCAGCTAGAGTACCTGGGCAGGTGGGGTTGCTAGTGGACCAGGCGAGGCAGCGGCTTGCAGACTGAGTAGGCCCACATTCCTGTGCAGCTAAGCCTGGAAGAACAACTAGGGAGTGGGATAGATCACGCAACTCAGGTTTCCAGTACGGGGAAATAAAGCCTCAAAGCCTCTGACTGAAAAAACCTATGGGGGTTGAGGCAGCAGTGGGAGAAACCGCCAGCCTCATTAGAGAGTTTGTTAGAGAGATATACAGGGTCCTAGTGTATGTTCATACACAAACCCACCCTCCTTGGAATCAGCACCAGAAGGGTCCAATTTGATTGTGGGTAGCAGCAGAAGTGACTGAAAACTGGCAGAGAGTGAAGTAAGAATATTGTTCTCTCTCGGACTCCTCCCCCACATACACTGTCACAAGGCAGCCACGTGGGCTGCCCCTCCCTGGCTGATACCTAAGGTTTTACCCCTTATATGCTAACAGCCCTGCCAAGAGAAAAAAAAAATAGCCCAAATGAAAGTATGGATAAAAGTTCCAGAAAAAAATACAATTAAGTGACAAAGATATAGCCAACCAATCAAATGCACAGTTCAAAACACTGGTAATCAGGATGCTCATAGAACTCACTGCACTCATTTGCAAAATGAAGGAACAAACAAAGGCTACCCAAAGTGAAATAAAGCAAAACATACAGGGAACCAACAGTGAGGGGAAGGAAACGGACTCAGATCAATGGTTTGGAGCAGACGGAAGAAAGAAACATTCAACCAGAACAGAATGAATAAACAAGAATTCAAAACAATGAGGAGAGGCTTAGGAACCTCCAGGACATCTTTAAATGTTCCAACATCTGAACCATAGGGGTATTAGAAGGAGAAAATGAAGAGCAAGAAACTGAACAATTATTTGAACAAATAATGAAGGAGAACTTCTCCAATCAGACAAAGGAAATAGACTTCCAGGAAGTCCAGGAAGCTCATAGAGTTCCAAAGATGTTGGACTGAAGGAGGAACACACCAACATACATCATACTTCCATTTCCCAAGATTAAAGATCAGGAGAGTATCTTAAAAGTAGTAAAAAAAAAAGAAAGAAAAAGAAAGAAAGAAAGAAAAAAGAAAGAGTTATGTACAAAGGAATTACTTTAAGACTGGCAGCTGATTTCTCCAAGGCAAGAAGGGGCTGGCAAGAAGTATTCAAAGTCATAAAAGGCAAGGACCTACATGCAAGATTACTCTGCCCAGCAAAGCTATCATTTAGAATGGAAGACCATATCAAGTGCTTCCCAGATAAGGACAAGTTAGAGGAGTTCACCATCACCCAGCCCATATTATATGAAATGTTAAAGGGACTTACATAATAAATAGAAGATAAATAATACAAAAAATAAAATGAAAACAAACTCATAGCTATTAACAACTGAACCTTAAGAAACAAACAAACAAACAAACAAACAAACAGATGCACACTAAGCAAACAACTAGAACAGGAGCAGAATCACAGAAATGGAGATCACATGAAGGGTTATCAGCAGGGAAGTGGGAGGGGGATACGGGGAGAAGGTAGAGAGAGTAAGTAGAATAAATGGTAGGTATAAAATAGACAAGGGGAGGTTAAGTATAGTATAGGAAATGTTGAAGCCAAAGAACTTATATGTATGATCCATGGACTTGAACTAAAGGTCGGGAATGTGGGTGGGAAAGGGTGTGCAGGTTGGAGGGGGATAAAGGGAAAAAAATGGGACAACTGTATTAGAGTAATCAATAAAATATATTTAAAAAAGAAGGAAAAACTGGTGAGCACCCTGAAAGAATGTAATGTAGTGAAGACTTCAGTTCTCCCAGAGCAATTTCTTATTTTGGGGCGGATGTTCTCAGAGTGACCCAGAGAAGACAGAGCCTTCCTGTGATCACTTTGAACAGCACACGCTGAGATACAAGGATTACCACAACGATGTCCAGTGTTGTCACAAAGGCAAGAAAGGACATTTAACATGAGGTAGGTGGGATTTGGCTCTGTTCACAGTGTGAGTATCAAACACAAAATGAGTTAATTGTGAGAGACCATTCTGCATGGCGTGGGCTGTAACCAGAAAAGGCACCAGCATTCAGACTGCTTGTCACTACCGAATCCAATAAGCAATGATATGGGTGCTTTATTCAGATGGCTGGCGATCTGAGAAGATGGCGGGGTTCATACCCTAACAAACCATCCTTCCTTCTCTTTCCTGGCCAGAATTTTTATAAGGGAGGTGGCGGAAGACAAACAAGGTGCCGTGAGGGCTTTGAAAATCAGGGAGGATTAGGTGAACCAAGCTGCCCCATTGGAGTTCTGGGCAGTGCTGTTCCCAAGGGGAGGGGGAACATCTGTCTCCTTGTTGATACAAAGGCCCAGATGCCTCCAACTAGTCCCCAGGTGGTGATCTCTACCAAGTGCCCCAGGAGGCTGCCTATTTCCCAGGAGACAGGATGGGCCTATATGTAGTTTCTGAAAAAAAAAAAAAAGCTTTAACATACACATTACTTGCTACGCTTAACAACTTTTTCCTTAAGCTAAAAATTATCCAGGTCTTAAGTCCCCTATCAGGCCCAGCTCCCACTTGGAGATGCACAGGACCCACTCCTACAGATAGGTTCTCTTGTGGGAAATCAGATTTGCAATATACCTAGGCCACTCTGACTCTTGTTTTTGCTGAAACTCACCCTGAATTGATATAGCAAGTGCTTACTGTAATTTCCTAAAATCCATGCTAAAACTCCCCAGTATAGAGTGTAACCGGCTCAACCGCTTTTCCCTTTTCATTTGCTAACATCCTTCTTCTGTGATGTGATTAGAGGTATTGACTACTTTGTTGTCTGTAAAAGATAGTCACCTATAGGGAACCTGTGCATAGTAAATGAGGACCATCATGTAATGTAAGGAGAAATAAAATAAAGGCCTGTCCTGGTGGAGGCTGCAGCTTTTGGTCCCTTTGAGAGAAAAGCCATGCTGTCTGTTTTCCTCCACCAGACTTGGTAGTCTGTGTTGTCAAGGAAATGCAAGGAAATACCAAAGAACTGGGAGTTAGCCAAGGCACCTGCTGTTGCCTGCTTCCGGGTATCAGATAATATTTTCGCATCCTGCTTCTGTACTCTGCTTGTGCCACGTAAGCTTCCCGCCTGAACCTAGAGTATAAAAGTCCCCTGAATCCTTTGTTCGGGGCCCAGAATTTGGAGACTGCCTCCTCTGGGTCCGCCCCAGTAATAAAGCCTCACTCCGTTACCCCAAATCACGCCACAGTCATTCTTTTCCATAACAGTGTGAATGTTTTATTTCATCCATAATGCCGTGAAAACGGCTGGCCAGTGTCTGCATCAGTTAATGTGTCAAATTAAGTGGGAGTCAAAATCTACTTAAGGGTTTAGGTGTTCATTCAAAAAACATATATATCCTCTCTGGTCCTTGCAGACTGGTTAAGATTTGTTGAAGAAATAAAAAATTCTCAGCTCTTGGTCCAAATTATAAATGGTCTGCCTGCTTTTTGTATGAAAAGTTCTCTTATTATTTTCTACAAAAATACAAAATGCCTTTTATTGCTAAGTGAAAAGATGGGCAAAGTCCTTGAAGTAAAGATTTAAGTGGAGTCTTGTTTATTGTGCATCATTCTCTTCAAAGAACACACATGTAACAGCTTTTAAACTACAGTCTGTTTTAGAAATTACTTCTTTAAATAAACCATAATCATTTTTTTTCAAAATACATAATAAATATTTTTTAGCCATGGCACAGGTACACGAGTGCAAAGAGCATTAATTTATAACCATTAGAATAAATTGAATTTATTCATCCATATAGCTGAAGCTTTTATTAATATTTAGAGGACAATTTTAACACTTGTATTTACCTATAACAATAATTTTGTTAAAGAGCTGGGAGACGGTGTGCTCCTTAGATGAGTGACTGTTTGAGTCAAGCTTATTAAAAATATTTCTGCCCTGGCTGGTGTGGCTCAGTGGACTGAGTGCTGGCCTGTGAACCAAAGGGTGGCTGGTTTCATTCCCAGTCAGGGCACATGCCAGGTTCCCAGTAGTGGATGTTTGGGGGGCAACCACACATTAATGTGTCTCTTCTCTTTCTCCATCCCTTCCCCTCTCTCTCTAAAAAATAAATAGATAAAACCTTAAATAAAATCTTTCTTCTCCCATTTCTCTTTTGGTTTGTTTGGAATTAGGCAGTACAGGCTGTGTTTATATCCTGGTTTTCTTTTGAATATGCTGAGAAATCTTTTAAAAATCCTATTGGGAATGGGTTACCCTGCTCCCATCACCCAGACAAAGAACTGCTGACCTGAGCTTGTTCACCTCATTCACCTGGGTGCAGTGCTCACAGCAGAAACACTGATGTGCTCACATGATGTTGGTTTCAGCCAATCTCTGGCAGTAGGGCACTTGGTCTACTAGTAAGTCAGTTATTGTAACTGGCTATTTTTTTTTAAAGGAAAGCCACTTCTCTTTTTTGCCACATCACATTTCTCCAGAAATTAGCCAAATTTCATTTTTTGTCCCCAAAGCCTAGCCTTTAGCTGCACTATCAGAGACAACATGCTGCAGTTCAGAGAACTCACACTGCTGCTTAGGCAGATGCCCTCAAATTCCATCACTGATGCTCTGTTCTGTGAAATCAGGCAAGCAACAAAAGCTGCCCGATGCTCTTCAACTGACCTCTTTCTCAGGCTCTGTAACTGAGGGGGCCTCTGCGCAGAAGAAAACCCAGAGTGGCACTTGTTGCTAAACCGGTGCTGAGCTAAGATGGGTTTCCCTTTTATTCACTGAAGCTGAAGCTTACTTTTCTTAAAATGTTCAAATTTAAATTTGACATTCAATATTCTATTAGTTTTAGGTGTACCGTGTAGTGGTGACACATTGATAAAACTCACGAACTGATCCCTGGACGAGTGTAGGCCCAAACCTGTCAGCACACACGGTTGTTACAATATTGCTGCCTGTTCATGCCATGCTGTACCGTGCATTCCTGTGACTATTTTGCTATCCAATAGTTTCCTTTTTAATGTCTCACCTCCACTGGCATCAACGTCCCTTTCCCCAGTGGCTTCTGTACAACACTCACATGTCCTGCCTGGGTGAGCAGAGCACTCCCCGGTGTAACCCCAGTGAATCCAGGTGTGTCACCCACCACCCCTACAAGCATCAGCTGCCCCACTCCTAGATGTCCTTTGCTCTGCCCACCACCCCAACCCCAAGAACCACATCTAACCCCAATGCCAGGCTCTAGCTCATGCTGCTCCTGTAACCAGAACTGGTCTTTTCTTCTGCAGGGTTCAAACCCTACATGTTTGCCAGATTGAAACTCTTTTATCACATCTGGTTTACCACATGCCAGGGATTCAAACCCAAATAACACTCAGTCTCTGCACCCCAGGAAGTTAGGACCTACTCAAGAGAAACAGACATGCTGCAAATAAATAACTTGGAGAACTGTGGGTTTTATGGACTCAGACTAGAACACAGCTGGCTTTTAGTCTTCCCATCCCCCTCACTTGCTGTGTGTGTGGTCCTTTGTCCAATTAGCCTTCATCCAAAAATGGAAGTAGTAATAGTATAAATTGAGAGGGGTGTTGGAAAAGCCTAAATAAGATCAAGTTTATAAGGGTCTAGCACAGTGTCTCGAATACATGAAAAAATGTAAGTACTCAGAAAAAAAAGGTACTCAAAAAAATGAGCTTGAAATGTGGAATATGAAAAAAGTTTAATCTTCTGTGTCTTGTTAATTCTTTTTAAAAAAGCATACCATTCACATTTGTGGGAGGCAACACATCCCTGAGTACTCAGATATAAGCTGCTTCTCCTTCACACGTGGTCAGAGGGCCTACTGGTTTAGCTACCTCCAGCTGACCTGTCTGGAATCAGGATGGAGAATCAGGTCCCTGCCAAACCTCATTGCTGCTCCTGTTTCCTCCCTCAGCCTGGACACACCCTTGGTCACTGTGGCCCAAACAACACTGCTGAGAAAAGCATGGCTTTCCTGGGTGGTGGCCCTGTTCTCTCTTAGAGCTGAAAATATGGGTAGGGAGCCCATTCTCATAAAAATATTATTACATTTTTTACCTGACTTTTTATTTTAAAAATCATAACATCAGAAAAGAAACAATAATGTCACATTAAAAATTAGTTTCACTCAATACTTTCAAAGAACAAGAACCACCTTTATACAGAGGATCCCATGGTCAGGGGAAGATTCATCAAGTGCTGCTAAATGGAACATGTCAGCTGTGGCAGGGCTCCAAAAACTTTCTTCTAAAGCTCCATTTCTGTATTGAGAGTTTTGATGCAGAATGTTTCTTAGCTAACAGGCACCAGAGAGGTGCCGAGGAGCACCCAGGAGGTGGCTTCCCACACACCCTCCCATTTATACCTGCACACTTCTTGGCTGCCTGACAGGCAAGAAGACATCTGGTGTCTGTGCATCTCAGTGCCAGAACAACCAGTCTACATCTACCACATAGTAGGTTTTAAAGGGGCAGGCAGCATATGTCACAGGGACAGTGGGATAAATCTCTGGTTTGTATCTGCGGCCGAGGGAAGACCTTTGGTCTAGCAGGAACAGGTGTAGCCAATTCTGTTGTTGGTGTCACTGTCATCACTGATGTCATTGTCTGAGAGCATCAACAGTGGCAGCCACCAACTTCCACCCTTCAGAGCACCCGTGTCCTCTAAGGCATTTAGAAAACCTGACATATTGCTCCTCTATAGTGGGAAGCCTCTGGTTAGCACCATTATAAATAACACTAACTGCAGGTCTGTAAGTATTTTATGACTGAGTTTCTCATGGAATTCACTTGGGAATGAACCCATGCACTTACCCTGCTAGGGAGGACCAGCTTCATGGGCTCACAATCTGCACGGTCACTTGGAAGAACCTGCTGTAGGTTTAATGCTCTGCTTTCACAATCTTGAAATTCTTTTGACTTTTGAACAAATGACCTTGCATATTCACTTGATAAGACTTTCCTGGTTCTGTCCCTAAAAGTGACCCTAGGTTAAATATAATGGCTTTGGCCCTTGGTTAAAAAAAAATGGTGTGACTTATTGGGACATGCCATTTGTCATGTGACCACCAGATGGTGGACACAACACAAGGCCACTTGGAAGATGTGTAAAAGGATAGGGGAAATTTTGACTTGTTTCTACTTTCTTTTTTTTAACCATTACTTTTATGTAAGGAGCAGAACCACGTTCCCCACACATGTGTTGCTCACAGAAGGGAATTCTTCATTTCTGATATACTTCAGAGATTCAGATTTAAGGAAATCAGAGTTATTTAGCTCAAATATGAATAGCATTAAACCTATACAATAACATCTATACTAAATTTTGGTCTTTAGAAAAATATTGAAGAGACAAAAATGGAAAGAAGTTTGTCTCTGTATGAGTGTTGATGAATGTGAAAGAAAGCAATTGTGTCTTCATCTTCTATGAGGGAAAACCTTGAGTTAGGTAATGTGTAAAAGGGAAAAACCAGTAAGCAAGCTCAAAATGTATTGTTCGGAGATCACTTAGGTTACATCTGGAGGAATCTGCCATTGTTTGGAGCAGATATCCTTAGTGTGGCTGAAAGAAGCCAGAACCTTCCTGTGATCACTCAGAAACAGCACACACAGAGACCCAGGGAGTTCCATGGCCAAGTGTCCTGCTGTCACAAATACCAGAAAGATTGTCCAACTGAAGGGAGCCAGGGACTGGCTGTGTTCACAGCATGAATATAAGACACAGAATAATAATTTTATGTTCCCACCATAATTGGAGTTAAAATCTTTTTGGGTTGTAGTTGATCACATAAAAAATGTGTTCTCTGGGCATAAGAAACTGATTAAGAGTTGTCAAAGAAACCCAAAATTCTTGGTCCTTTGTTCAAACGACCAAAGATGGGCACTGACAAGATTTCTCTGGGGTCTCCCTTTGTTGCTAATATCAGGAGGATAGAATTTGAAAATCATATCCCTTAAGTCATAAGCCAGAATCATCATTATTTTATAAATGGTTTGCTTTTTTAAAGAAAAATATGATTCATTTATGGTAACTTAATATGTTTATTTATATATACAGAAGCAAGTGCAAACAGAGCTTCCAGAATAGTCTGCAATAGCACACTAGAGATTTTCCTCACTAAGAATCTTGTTGCTACTCCTGGGATAGGTACACTGCATTGCTCTCCATCCACAGACCTTCTGCAGCCTTCTTAGCCCTGAGTATAGCAAGAGCCATAATGCACATCTAACAAACACACTTTCCTCTTCCAGATCCCTTACTCTGAAATCTTTCAAAGACTAGAACTTGGATGTAGGCTCTTTGAAATTCTAACCACATAAACAGGCTTCCTGTACCTCCAGGGGCTGAGCCCCATGCCTCAGATGCTTTGCTCCTGTCTGGAGAAATATTCTTTTCTGCATTGGTCTTTGGCCATAAAAAATAATGATAATTTTTACATACAAAATTTTAATTTTATCAAATGTTATTTTATTACCACCACACATAAATTATCCACAAAGGCCAGCATTTAGGCAACTTCCTGCTGCCCTCTTGCTGTCCCACACTCCTGCATTTGCACAAGTCCTCACCTGCCCTCAGCAGAGGGGGAATAAGCAAAATGACCAAGGGCAGACAGAGCACATGGTTCTGCTGCCACAGATAGCTCCTGCCTGTTTCCCTCACTTTTCCAGCTCATGTTTGGACTCTGCACTATCACTTACTGACTCACTGGCTCATGTCAGTCACACCCACCTTGGATGTCCTCACACACCTCTTGGCTCAGGGGCCTGAGTAGTGAGATGTTTAACAGCCTGCTCCTGGTCCCCATGTGTTCTTTTGTTCATATTTAAGTCTGTAGGATGGCCTAAGCAATAATGCCTCACAGAAACACACCCCTGTTGGATGAGGAAGGTGTGTGCATCCTGAAGGAATCATGCCTTGTCCTTGACCAATTGGCTGGTCAGTGAAGCACCAGAAGAAGTTTGGTGTGTCTCCAACTTCCAGTCCTCTGTATTTTGATGATCAAACCCCAATAGTCAACAAACAACTGAGAAAGTTTGTATTAATTTTTGGATATAGCAAGAGCACTTAGAGCTCTGAGCACTGGGATCCCAATATATTTGTCAGGCAATACACACACCTGCCTTATTTCTTTAAGAAAAAAGTTGGCTGAGAGGTGAAATTCAGGAACTTTAATCAAAGAAACCCTTGGAGGACTTAGAGGGACCACCCAGGGTAATATTCTCTCTGTACCTGCACAGCAGCAGTACCCACACCCAACATCAGAAGCAACCACTTTGACCCTGAATTTTGTGATTTGCAATTTCCTTTTTGTGCTGATTATGAGCATCTTTTTATGGGTTTATTGGCCATTTGCATATCTTGCTTGATAAAATGTTTATTCAAGGACTTTGTTTTAAATAAGGTTATGTGGTTCCATTGTAGTTGTTGAGTTGTAGGAGTACTTTGCATATTCTTCACATGGGAGAAAAATACCTGAGCATCTAGTGGAGGGTGAGCATCTAGTTGGAGTACCAAAAGTGAAGACAAGTTATAAGATTGAACACCAGGAATGCAGAAGATGATCTGAATTAGTTTAGAGATTTGTGTCAGGAATAAAGTTGGAGTAAAGGCTAGTCAGACTAGAACAATGGTTGAGATGAAACCTATGGAAGGCAAAGGATGGAGGCCAGTCTTGGGGGTGAAAACCCAATGAAGGGCCAGAGTGCCCAGTCTCCAGTTCTGGCACAGAAGAATTGCATGAAACTGGCCCTGAAAGTGTGGTCTGGGGAAACAGATTCCATAGGGCCTGGGACTGCTGTACAGTATCAAATTTAATTCCTGTACAAAATGTGCATGAGCTGAGTCAACAAGTTAGCCATGTTTAGGGAATTTTTATGTCACTGAGCAAATATGACTGGAAATCTGGTGACAGGCAAGGGAGTGACTAAAAGAGTGTGTGTCTGAGGGAGTGGGGTTTAAGGTCTGGAATGAACTTGGAGTGAGTGGGGTCTTTTATTTCTTTGCTGACTCCTCAAAGTGAGCTTTCTGTGATTCCACAGGTAAGAGCTATGCAACAGGTCACTGTACTAAATTGGTGGATGCCGATATTCTCAGCCATCTGTCCTTGTTTAACCCAGGATGCATCACTCCCAGCAGTGATGGATGCTGGCCTCATCACCTGACCTTATGTTGGTGGGTGCGATAGCACCCTGGTTATGATGAGTAGTTCTCGCCACCTGGTCACATTACAGCCCCATTCAGATTCTCCATGTTTCCTGAGGCATAGGGCCCCAACGAGCCTCTATCATTGATGAGATAAAGTTACAAGCACAGCAACTTGTTCTTCAATCTGGAGGATATGAGTAGCATGGCCCAGCCTATTGGAGCCATACAAGCCTCATAGAGGTGGCAGATCCCTGAATGGTCACACACGTGGATGTCCCCACAACTTACGCTTGGCTGAAATTGCTCATCACTAGAGCTGACTTTATCACCAGTGGCACTGTCATCGCTGATGTCATAGACTTAGCGAATTGACATGAGCAAGCATTTACTTCCACCCTTTAGAGCACACAAGTCTTACTAAGCCATCTAGGTAATGTGATATTGTGTTCACCTTTAGTGGTCAAATGCTAGTTTTTTTTTTTTTTTTTTTAAGTGTACCCCTCATGCTGGATGTGAAATATGCCTGGACTTCGTCCTCTATTTTATTAATCTCTAAATACAATCTTTTGAACTTTTAAAATGAACTTGTTGATAAAGTAAAAAGTTTTTAGAGGACTTATACTTAGTCAATAAATTCTCAAACTTGTGAGATATCCTATTGTGGAACTAAACAACTCCAGTCAACAAGCTGAACCCCGTCCTATCAGCCATGTGCAGGCCTATAATTAAAAGACCCCATTTTGCACCCTCCATGATGGGGATCTCTGGCCAGACATCATGGTTTTGACTCTTTGTTGTTTTTACAATTCCACATGCCTGTCCTTAGAGTATTTGGAATGAAACCCTGGTAAGGGGAAACATAATTGTTCTCTGGTTCTGTTTCTGCTTTGCTTATTGTGGCTTCTGGGTTGTTTGGCTATAATAATTGAAGACCCAACCAGAAGTGAATTGTTGATAAGCAGAGGTATTCATAGGGTGGGAGGTTTGAAGGATGGGTTGTATATACACTCAGGATGAGAATGGTAAACGGTGGGATTTTTTGGTTCAAGAGGGCATAGGGTGCAATAAAGGAGGGCTTCAGGGGGTCTTAGGATAAGGCTAAAAAGTGAGTGAGGGGCTGATATACCTTCCTGAAGGAAGACACATTGAGCTGATGGTATGAAGTGGGGGGTGCCATTTATCCAGGTTTGGATGGGCACGAGGGGTGACACATAGTGATGGGAGAAAGAATAATGTCTTGAAGACTCAGATTAGTTCTGTGACAGTGGGACAAGATGAATCATTGGATGTAGAGGTTGGTAGAAGATGTGGGGCAGAGGTCACTAATATGTGACAAGCAGAGATGAAAATGAGCATTCTGTGGAGTGCTAGGTGTCTGGAGAGCAATAAAATGTTGTAGGAAGGGCATACACTGAACCCAGAAAATGTGTGAATGGATTTTGTGGATTTGGTTAGAGGGTGGGGTAGTCATAGTACAAAAGGGGTTGGAAAGGAGACTAATGTATGTGGGGAATACAGAATAGCGTTGGTGGTGAAATCTAATCAAAAGGCAGAAACGTTCAGTCTCCTTCTGACCCAGTAGGGAAGTGTGCAGCTGGTTTTCAAAATATATGTTCTGGGGGCTGCAGCTTTCACATGGCCTGGGGGTGCTGTAAAAAGCCAGATCTCACCCTTATACTTCAAGACCTGACTCAGCTCAGTCAACAAGACAGCCAGGCCCCAGGAAGTTTGTGTGTCAGCTCTGACTAGGAGCCTGAGGACAACCAAGGAGGTGGCTGTAGAGTGTGCATGTGAGGACTGGGATTCAGGGCCAGGATAAGCTGAAAGTGAGTGGATCCTTTTTCTTCCATTCAGAGTGGACTGCCTGTGATTCTACACATAAGAGCTGTGTGACAGGCCATAGTGCTGGAGTGGTCAAGCACAGCCATTTGTTGCTTACTCTGGAGGATAAGTGCAGCATGTCCCAGACTATTGGAGCCATAAAAGTCTCATAGATGAAGCAGATCCCTGAGTGGTCACAGATGTGGATGTCCCTACAGCTAAAGCTTTGCTTAAACTTTTGATCACTAGAACTGATGTCATCACTGATGTCACTGTCATCACTGATGTCATTGTCTTAGAGCATCAACATCAGCAGGCATGAAATTTTATCTTTCAGAGCACATGTCTAAACAATTTTAAAAACTTGTCATTTAGCACATCTTTATCAGGAACTCTTCTAGTTTTCACCACTAAGGATGGCATTAATTGCAGCTCTGTAGGCTTTTTATGATGAGCTTGAGGTGGAACTGACTTAGTGGTTGAACACATCCATTTCTATTGCTACAGATGGCCAGCTTCATGGACTTACAATCTGTGAAGTTACTTACAATAGCCTGTGGGAAGTTTAATCTCTGCTTTTGCCATCATAGAATTCTTAATGATTTTGAACAAAGATCCCTGCATTTTCATTTGGTACTTCTTTTTCCGGTTCTGCTTCTTGGAGTGATCTGAGTTTGGAAAAAAAAAAAAAATGGTTTGATCTTATTGGAGAATGCAATTTATAACATGACCGCCAGAGGGCCATAACAACACAAGAGAACTTGGAGGAGCTGTAAAGGTAAGTGGCAGAGCTTTTGGCTTCTTCACTCTATTTTAGTGATTACAAGTGTCTAGTGAGCAGGTCCACACTCTGCCCACATCTGTAGCTCACAGAAGGATGGTTCTCCACCTCTGATGTATTTCAGAGCTTTAATTTTTTTTTTAAAAAATGACAGTTAGTTGACTTGAGTGTGAATATCATTAAACAGACACAGTAATCTACACTTAATATTTCTTTTTAGAAAAATATTAGAGATACAGTGGTAAGAATGTGTGTGTGTGTGTGTGTGTGTGTGTGTGTGTGTGTGTGTGTGTTGGTGATAAGACAAAAAGCATATGAGTCCTCATTTCCAGGAGAGGAGACCTTGAATTAGAGAATTCCTAAATGTTAATATAAATAAGGAATCTCAAAGAATGTTATTGAGAAATGGCTTTGATTCTATTTGGGGAGTCTTGTTTCTTTGGGGCAGACATCTTGAGTGTGGCCCAGACAGGGAAGCCAGGACCTTCCTGTGATCATATTGCACAGCACAGACAGGGACACAGGGCTTATCACAGTAAAGTCTATTGTTGTCACAAATATAAGAAATAATATCCAACAGGAAGGGGCTGAGAACTGGCTTTTCTCAGAGTGTGAATATCAGATTTAGAATAATAATTTTATGTTCCAACCACAGTAGGAGTTAAAATCTCCTTTGGGTTGCAGATGATCACAATAAAAAATGCCCCCTTTGGGCACTGCACAATGATTATGGTTTGTCTGAGAAAACGAAATGTTGTGGCTTTTTGTGCAAATGCCACTAGAAGGAAACTGACATGTTTTTGTGTTAGTTTTGCTTTTTGTTTTTAATATAAGAAGGATAGAACTTAAAAAATTATAACTCTCAGTTTGCAAAACAATATTAACACCAGTTTATAAATGGTCTGCATTTCTTTAGTCTATTATTACTTATATAAATTTAATTTATTTTACTCATATATTTGGAAGCACATTGAAGTTGGAGTCTCCAGAATGATCTTCAAAACCAGACTGAAGATTTGCCTCACAAATGAACATGGTGCTACTTCCTGAGAAATGCACACACTGCACTGATCTCCAGCCACAGCCCCTCTGCATCGTCTGTAGCAACAGTGCAGGACCCAACAAAAACATGGCCCAGAGTGCTGGGAAAGGCACAACACACATCTCACAAAACTGCTTCCATCTTCTGCAACTCTCTCATTTAATTTGTTTACAGAGATTTTGGGGATTGCTGTGTTCAGTGTCTGATTTATCTGTGTGTTTTCAAACAGGTTTAACAGCAAATGAGTTAATCCATTGTGTGGTATCTATTTTAGTCATTATTAGAGACCCTCTAATGTATCATGTGTACAACCAAGGTCTTCATTCTCCCAAACTGTCAACCTGACTCTCAGACTCTTTCTCCTTTCAGTCGAGGTCAACTCCATCCTTTCTATGCTCAGCTCTAAAATCTTGGCATTATTGATGATGCCTCTCTTGCTCACAGTAATATCTACCCAGCAGCACACCTGAACTCTGTTTCCAATGTGTAGATAAAACCTCAACACTAAGGTCCAAGCAGACATTGCTTCTACATGAGGTAATGTGATAGTCACTTCACTCTAAGTGAGGTGGGAGAGTGAAGGTTACTAACTTCAGGAAGCTGTTAAACTCCCATCTTATGTTCTATAGAAAAACCTGTATCAGAACAAACTATGTGGTGAATGTCAGTTCCTTTTCATTTCAGTACCAAATCAGGACAAAGCAAATTATAGAAGCCCTGTTGAAGGGTCAAGAATACTCTTCATTTGACATGACATTTGAACAACAAAAAAGTGACTGCATACAGATATTAATGCACAGCCTATTGGGAGATGAAATCTTGGCTCTGTTCAAGGACTGTCAGTGATTTTGCCCCTGTGCCTACATCACTCAGAAATGGTACCTCTTTACAAAATTCAGGAACTGATGGAGATGCAAACTGAGACTTGGCTTCAAGAGATTTAGTTGTGGGTCCCTCCACTGTGAAGAAAGCATTTTGGTTTTGATCTGGAGGGATAATATTCATTCAGAGTCCAGAACCGTTACACAGGTTCTGTCTGAATCTAGGCCACTGACATCTACTGTTTGTACTACTCCATTAAAAATGTAATTGCAATCTGATAATTGCTGATCCTGTATATGTTCTTTTAAAACATACAGAAGGCATTTTGAAAGCTTCTTGCCAAATGTTAAGAAGCAGAAAATATCTGTCTCAAAATCCTGGTCCCATTACTTAGAATTTCAATATTCCTGATGTTCAGTAGAGACTCGCCTTTGTTGGGGACCTTTACAGCCAAAACATAAAAGGACTCCCTATCAGAATTTCATGATAAGTTTTGCTTTGCTTTTGTGTAAACTCATTTAGCAAACATACATTCTTGTGGTCCCTTCTCTTCTAAAAGCTGTCCAGCCTTTGTCCCAGGTGAGTTGTATTCTGCTTTCCTCCCCTATTTCATGGTCTTTAATAAAGTCTTTCTCTTCTTTTTAAACTTATTCAATGTATGTTTTACTTTAACATAACCTCCCTGTAACTAGCTAATCATGTGGTCTTACTCAAAGTCTCTATCCTTAAAATATTTTTAAATATTCTAAATTTTCCTCATTTGCTAATTAAAAAAAAGAGTTTCCAATAGTCTAGTCTCCTTTACTTGATGTTAACAGAAGGAGATGACCTCACTTCCCAGATCCTCCTGGGTCCCCAGGTTGGCTCCAATCGGCCTTTGCTCAGAATCCTAGAAGACATACTAGCATGAAAGGGTGCATTTTGACAGCACCTTGATCATCAACAGTGTACTCATTCCACATACATTTCCCCTGCATCATCAAGAAACAAGATCACAGAGATTGTAAAAGATATTTTGTCATTTAACTTCAATAACTCTAGTAAACTTGCAGGTCTCCGTGACATCAGCCACCCACAGGCATGTACTGAATGAGCCTCGCTCAAGCCCTCTTTGATGTGCAGCTCAGGGCAGACATCACTGTCCTTATTCTTTGTTTTCTTTGTTCTTTTTACAAATTACACCTGCTGTCCTTAAAGAGCGTGCATCCATAATTAGGAAATGGGAAGTAAATCTCTGCACTGGTTCTACTTATTTTCTGTTCCCTGTGACCTCTGGTGTGTTGGACTGAGATCCTTGGGGACCTGTCCCAAGGTAGCTTGTGTGTAAGCAGAGGTGAACAGAGAGCAAAATCATGGAGGAATAGAGCCTTCCCAGAGACACATGAGAAATTGTAAAGCTTGGGAGGTGAGAGGATTTTTCATATTGTATGTTTCAAGGGACCCTAATGGTGCCATGTTGGAGGGTTTGTTTTGGAGACTCAGGATGAAGCTGAAACATATGAGTGAGGGTTTGACCTGCTTATTGAGGGAGGAGTCACTGGAGCTCCTGCAGTGAAGGGAGGGTACTATTCTCCCAGACTAGTATGAGCATGAGTGTAAGACACAGAGTTGGGAAAAAGAATACTGTTTTGAGTACTCAAATTAGTTTCCTGACACTGGGACAAGTGGGAACACCACATGTACAAGTTGGCAGGGGTCCTGACACAGGGTGTACGGGACAGAAAATGAAGAGGGTCCAAAGACAGAATTAAGGTTGGTACTTTCCACAAGTTAGGGTATGGGGTAATGGGGAGCAATCTCTCAATGGGTACAGTGTTTTATGTGATTAAAACCAGTACTGGGTACACATGATGACTAAACAACATGTGACTACAGTAATGGCACTGAATTGCCCGTTTTGAAATGATTAAATTTATTGTGTAAATTTTACCTCATAAAATAACTATGCTGAATTAAAGAAACCAGAAAAAAACAACACATCCTGTAGGATTTGATTTATATAAAACTTCAGAAAGTGCAAACTGATCTATTGGGAAAGAGAGAAAAGGAATACTTGCCTGCAAACTCTGGGGGTTGGGTGGGGAACAGAATAAAGGACTTCAAAGGTATTTCTTCACATACCTTCAAAGGCATGTAAGAAACTTTTGGGTGAAATTTATACACGTGGAGGGGTAGGCATGCAGACACTCATCAGATTATAAAGTTTACATATATGTGGTTTATTCCCTGTCACTTATACATCAATCAATCTGTAGTCAATGCTTAATGTCATGATTTGCTTGTTGGCCAGGAGGAGAATGTATGGTTTTCCTATTACTGCTATTCTCATGTGGGTAGATCTGAAATGGGTACCCAGAGGAATGCAACAATGACAATACTGGCCATTCTTCAGCACTGACTGTGCATGGGGTACCTCAATTTATTAGCTCTCTTAACTACCAACATGAGTCAATAAAATTCATTACTTCACCAAATGTCCCTGCTTCCTGTCCTTTGCACATGCTGTGTCCTTTGCCTGGAACTCTTATCCCTGCCCTCTCATGAGCTCTAGGTGTGCCTGGGCACATTATCTGCCAGACGCTTCCCTTTAAAATTTTTTTAATTGGTTCTTCTTGTAAGTCAGAAATCCAGGTCTGTGAGGTCATAATGCTCCATATTTTACCCTTTTAACCATTATCATGTTTGTAGTTATTTTACTCACTTACCAAAGGACACTGACCCTCTGCTCACCATCTCCCTAACACTGTTCTAATCATTAGAAAAAAAAATAGACAAAATCTCAGTACTCAAAGACCTGTTATGCCAGTGGAAGTGTCACACAGCAATCCAAGCAACAGTGACAACAGTAATGTAGGATATTATGTTAGAATAAAGTAAGGCATACTTGGGGTGATTTCCAATATGTTGGCTCAGCGCAGAGGATGTGAAACTATTGGTGCAGAGAGATCAGAAGATGAGAGCAAATGAAGTCAGAAATAAAGAAGCCATAAGCCAGTAACTTGGCTTTACTCTGAGTGAAGTGAGGAACCACTGGAAGGTTGAGGGGAAAAAAAGATGCAATTAATTTGTGGTTACTGAAGGAAACCAACATTTTGCCACCTTGAAATTTTGGTTTCAGAATACTGATTTTAAGCTGTTTATTAAGAAACAAACTCAGAAAAAACAAACAAAAAATGTTGACCTTCTCCACATTCCTGCCAATAGATCCAGATAGAACATGTGCTTCAGGAGAAAAAGCAGGATGTTCACTTTAGGCTAATTCATTACATATGTTAAATAAAAGGGCTTCAGGAAGTAACTGTTGGCTAGGTCCCTCATGTGTCCCACTGATTCTGAGTTCCCCAGAAAAAAAATTATCTTGCCATGTAGGATCTTCCCTTCTCAATGACATGGAAAGCACTCAGTCTAGCTTCTGAAATATGAAACTCATTGTCCATTTTTTCTCTTTGTCCAAAATGTTGTATAGCCTAGTGTTGCCTCATTATCATTGGGGTTTTTATGGTATGTGAATTCTCCATGATCATATATAAAAAACTGTATTTCCTTTGGCTAACAGGCCTCTGCTAATTTGATGATTAGCCCAGTCAAAAAACAATTTAGAATGTGGTAGGGACAGGATTACTATTTTTTTTTAGCCTCCTCATTAGCCAGGATTTGTGAGGCTGCTGGGTTGCAAGCAGGGAGTTTAAGCCACTGGGCAGTTCCAGTTTTAGACCATTAACTGCCCATTCTCCTTTCAACATTTCTTCTGCAATACTCCTATATGCTTTTCTCCTTTCACTACCACCTGCTGTCAATCTTTTAGCTCTTTGGGAATCAGACAAATAGCCTCACTTCAGGGTAGACAACAGTGTGTACAAGTTTACAGGCTTGTGCTTTCATTCCTCCTGGGAGGGGGCACACTGCCTCAGGCCTCCATCTGTGAAAACAGAGAAAAGAAAAAAAAAAGTAAGCCTGGCTTCTTAAGCTGTGGAGGGTCTTAGAAAGAGAGGGGAGTGAACATAAAATCTTAAATTCCCTGAGCATCTGATATGGGCATATTACATACAGTCAATCAATTCTAGCCTCACACCAGCCAGGTGCTTTTTCATATGAGATAAAGGGTATTTATCTTCCATCAACAACCAATTCTCCAATGGCATGTCCTGCAATTCCATGTAGTTCTGACACTGAGTACCCAGAGTGCATGCAGACCCCACAGGTTCAAGGCTCAGTAACACAAGACTGCTGTTCCTGCTGATGCCAATTGCAAGTGGGGTGCTCGGGCTACTCACCTTTCTGCCTAATCAACTACAAAGTTGGGAATTTTCATTACCCCCCTCATGTGTTATAAATCTGTAGGAAGACACACAGAATGTAGAAAAGGCTTTACTTCCTATTAATAGTTTATTATAAGGACATCAGTCAGGAACAGCTGCATGGGAGAGACACCCTGGGCTAGACACTGGGTGATAGTGATGAAGCCTCCAAATCGTTCCTGTATTCCCCGCTCTCAGAACCTCTCTGACCCTTATGTTTAGGCTATAGTTTGTTTGCATTTTTTTGGGGGGGGTGGATTCCTTATGTTTATATGATTAATTAAATCATTGGCCGTTTTAACATTTTTTCTAGCTCCTCTTCCTTTCAAAGATTTTGGAGGGTTGGGATATACGGATAAAAGGAAAGACATATATTAACCCTGAAAACCTCAGTGGAGGCCTGTATGCTGAATCTTAGGAACCCAGAGACCTAAAGTAACCACACAGAGTGATCTGAAACTAAAACTCAGTAACTGAAAGTGAATCAAAGTAGGTAGACATGTTTTACTCTGGGTTCTATTATTAAAAAAATGTCAATCTTCATTTTGTCTGGTGTCTTTTGCATCTCTGATAATATAACTCTAATTTGTCAGAATTATATCTGTCCTTCTGTGCTCTTACTGCATCAGAGCAAAGAAAAAAAGACTTTTTTTCACTGTTACTGTTGTCATATTACTTATATGCTACTATCCTATACCCAAATGTAAAACTTGTGTCTATTTGTTCTAATTTCTGTCCTGTCCCAGGTTTCACTCCTTTTCCTTCTTCCAACTCAATAATGCATCACCAATAAGTTTCTGTAACCCCTATGTTTTTCCCTTTGATTGTAATGTATAAAATAAGGTGCAAAACTGCCATTCTCTGGAGTATGTTTTCAATTTGTTGAGACGTTGTTTTAAATTAAGTTCTAAAATTTCTCTACATGTTTAAACATTTCTTACTTTGACATTTACTTGGCACAGTGTGGCAAGATTTCAGAGAAGCCCATCCAAGATCATGTTGATAGGTACCAGCAGGAGACACACTGTTCTTAAACAACTCCTGGAATTGTTTCAAGTAAACTTGTGGGAGCTTTTCTCAGAATTCTGGACCTCCCTGTTTTAAGGTAAAAAGCTGGAATTCACTGGAGCTATTTTTTTTTAAATCCTCCATGTGAACCTACATGTTAAGAGTTCAGGGAAACCAGGTTAACAATGAGTTGAAAACTCAGACAAAACCAAAAAGGGATGGCTGCTATTTTTTATTCAAACTTTATTATATTTTTCCATTACCAATTAGTCCCCTTATACCCCCCAGCCCCCAGCAATCACCACACTGTTGCCAATGTCTGTGAGCCTTTTTGTTTTTGTTCAATTCCCCCATTCCCTAACCCCACCCCCCACCCAATTGCCTGTCATCAGTTCTCCATCTATTAGTCTGTTTCTGTTTGGCTTGTTACTTCCAATTATTCATTAAATTCCACATAAGGATGAAATCATATGGTATATGTCTTTCTTATACAGGATGCTTTCTTATGAAACTCTTACTGTCTTCCTCACCATGCAAATGTAGGTGGTAATAAAATTTACAGCATTCTGTTCTTACAGCCTGGTACCCAAATAAACCTTAAGGTTATAGTTCCCAAGTGTACAACTAGCAAAGCTCAGACTAAGATTAAATAATGAATACCTGATGGGTCATAGTACATAAGACTCCACCTCATGGTCAGATGATTAAAACTGGATTGGTGCAGAGTGTGCCCTCAAACTGTAAGTAAATGTAATACAAGATGCAAAATAGAGGAATGAGACAGATCATGAAAGCTTGTAGGTTCAAAATGATCCAGAGTGTTTTCCTTAATAAAGGCCCATGGGAATGACTGCCTCCCAATGTACCGGCTTTTCTCTTTTGAGAACGTTCAGGTTTGACTTCCATCCACGGTGAAGGTCTTGCTGCATCACCAATGGTTTACCCTTCAGCAAGGCAAACACTGCTTCTAAGTCTTCCTAAGACTCTCTTCCTAGGACTTGAGACAATATATAACCAAAAATTTGGTCACCAATGTGTTCTGTAGGTTGATTTGTAACCAAAAAGGTCAGTTTAGACAAAAAAAGAAGCCCCGTACTAAAGCTCACAATCTCAGAAGAGGACTCATGGTGGGTCTTGCAAACTCAGAGACCTGAGGTGACCATGTAGGATGGTCTGATATTAAAATTTTTAACCAAAGTGAGTCATGGTGGGTAGTCAGGTCCTAGGCTGGTATCTTTCCTGACAAAGCTCAGTCTTTACCTTAACTGAGGGTGTTTATCATCTTTTTCCTCTACCAAAGCTGACCTTTAAAATGTCAGTGTAATTTTATTTTTCTCAGACCCCTGCCTTCACCATAGTGGAGACCACATACCTAATCATTACTATTGTCATTGTGTTAATTCTTAATGCTACGTTTCCTGTACCAACCAGCCTAACAAATGTACTTGTCCACTTGTTGGAATTTTTACACAATCACAGAGATTTCTGCATTTTGCTTTCTCCCAACTCCTTAATCTATTGCCAATGGATTTCATGTAACCCCTTAGGCCCGTGGATGAGACAATTCCATATAAAATATGCTGCAAAATTGCCATTCTTCAGAACATTATTTCAATCCATTGAGATTTTTCTTCACCACAATCATCATCATGTTTGGATCAAGGAGACTCACAAGAATACTCCTCAGGTTGAAACATCTCTTACATTGACAGTGGAAAATTCCAAGCTTTTTGGTAGAACTTGGTCTTTCTGGTGACCTGCCCTCACTCTACAACTATCCAGAGTCCTGCCCATAGTTGCCTCATCACAATACAAGACACCCTCATCCCTCAAATAATTTCAAATAATTTAGTTGCTCTTTCCTGAATTCCAAGAGAGAAGATCAAGCATTTATCTCTGATATCACATGAGAGAGTTCAGGCTTCTTGGGTGGGGTCACTCCCAGAATTGCACAGCCTTCAAGAAGACTCAGACATTCTGTGTATTTTCTATTGGCACTAGGCATGTATGCTTAATCTTTGTTTTCAGCTTTCCTTTTATACTAGAGGGACTAAAAAAAGTTTAAAGACAACCTTTCCCCTACTTCCAGTGATTGAGAATCCAGATGTGAATTAAATTCAGCCTCTGAGGTATGCTGGTTCATAATTTAGAAGCTGCAAGTGAGAAGGACCATTATTTCTGCTGTTATGTTGACTGATGGGTTGGCTGTGGCAGACACAGCTTCATGTGGAGAAGCAGGTGTTTGTTAACCTCTGGGTGGGGCTGTGGCAGTGCCACCTTGAGACTAGACTTCCAGTGACAGCTTCCTAACTTCTGTTCCTCTATCTATTCACAGTTTTACAAGCACTGATTCTTTGTATTAAAGACTGTTCTACAATCATGTTCATTACAGGTATAATTTAATAGTCCTAAATGGGAAACAACACAAATGTCCATAAAGGGGTGAATAGATAAAATTAATGTGTCCCTGGAATGAGATACAACTAGAGAATAAAGAGAAAGAATTATGTCAAAATAAATTAGTTGCATCAAGGAGACAACCTCAGCCTAAATTTACATACTTTATGATAAAAACATGAAAATTCTAGGAAATGTAAAATGATTTAGAGTAAAAAACAGCTGATGAGAGTATCCTTAACACTAAAAAAGGATGTGGAGAGGAGAAGAAAAAGGAGATTACAAGAAGGCATGAAAGACTTTAATAATAAGGGACATGGTCTTTATTTTCCACTTCATTGTACAACTTCTCTGGTTCATGCATCTGAAACACTAAATAAATTGCATATTTTCAATAAGTTAAGATTATGATATTCAAGTACAAGTCAATAAATATATTAAAATTATCCATATATAAATTAAATATCAGCTAAAGTATAAGTTGAATGGAAATTACAAAACCAAACAAACAAATACCTAACAGTAAAATGGCATTTTCTTGCCCATTTTTCTGTGCATCCAGCAAAGGGCAGCAGAATTACTCTGTAGGCTGGAGCCTTTCTGGGCATCACTGATCTCCCTGAGTTCACAGCTGCCACAGCCCAGGAGGGACCAACCTCACCCATTGCACAGTCTCCCTGACTCTTCCAGCTCCCCATGTGGATTGCGTCCACTCCTCCATCCACCCAAGGGTCAGCCCACCAAAGGTCAGTCCTGTGAGGGAATTTTTTTTTTTAAACACGCTTTGTTTATCAAGGAGAAAATGGCCACTAACTCTTCAGGTCTTAACTGACAGTCATTTCTCAGAAGTGCTCTGTGTGATCCTCAGACCAGCTGAGACTCAAGTACATGTTGTAAATGCTCCAGAAACTTCCCTTAATGGCCCTTCACTTGTTTATGTATAGTTCTTTCAAGCCATGATTTATCTGAGAGCCGGTTACTGTTACATGGTAAAGTCAATGAAAACAGGGCCCACACATGTCTTACGCTCTTTGGAGTTTCCAGAGTCCAGCTAAGAGCCTGACACATGACAGATACTCTGTAAACACTCATTAAATCATTAAGGGAAACTGCACAATTGAAGCCTGTCACTCTGTGTGACACTTGTAGTCACATTATGTTTCTTAAAGACTGAAATATTTTGTGCCAGATTGAGAGGAGGCTACAGCCTCCTTGGGGACATCCTAGGCTCAGGCTTTCACTTCTCATACATTCAGGAGGGATGAAAGAATCCTCCTAACAGTGACAGGCTGGTATGCATATTATTCTTCCAAAATCCCAGCCCTCCACAGGCCCACCTTGTGGATTATGTCTCATCACCCAGGGCTTGTGTTCTTCCTGTTCTCACAGATACGTGACCTGACAGAAACTCAGGATCCTGTACCCCTGGAAGAGTTCTGTCAGGGGAGGAAAGAGCACATGCTGACCTCATAGGAATCAGGGAAGTCTTTTCATTCTCAGAATTCCTGGTCTGTGGGACACCTGCCTGTCTTCTGTGAAGACATCTCTCTGATTCATGATGTCCTGGGGAACAAGGGAAACTTCCTGTGCAGAATGGGACAGGAGAACCCAGAATCTATGGCTGCTTCCATCTCAGAGGGGGCACTGAGAGTTCTATAAGAACCTTTTTTCTCCTAACAAAACAACACTCAGGGCCCTGGTGAAGTATTCACATGGAGATAATCCAGCCCCTAGGCCCTGTGGACAGATAGAGACACAGAAATGACTCATATTCAACATCCCAATGTAGAGATGGAGGACACACAGGGAATTTTGGGGATCAAACCTCCAGGCCAGCACCCACTCCAAGCCTCATGAGAATTTTCACCAGGCCCTTCCTTTGAACATTTGAAAACAGAGAGCTGTGTCTGAAATAGCACATTTCCCTGGTGGGACAGTTCTCCTGACCCTGGACTCACAGTACTCTCAATAATGCCTGCCTTTTCACTGAGCTCACCTTGCACTGATCAGGATCCCTGAAAAGCCCCTGGCATTGGCTGAAGTTCTACTTCTGTCCTTTGTGGGACAACATTGAGACACACAGGAAAAAAGACATAGGAACCTGGCTTTGGCTAAGAAGATGGAAGAGGCTGATTTTCATTCCCTGCTTCAACAGGCATTTCTTGGGCCCTCCCCTCTTGACTGCTCTGTCCCACCTGCTACATCTAGAGACTGTTAACAAAAAGGGGCTGTGCAGCAACCCTGACAAGCTCAGGGGGCCACATGGCAGGCCTGACAAACCTCACAGGATATTCTCATCAGAAATTTCTAGCTGAGCAGGGGATGGCAGGTTGTCACATTCCAGGCCTATATTTTCCTTAGAAAATGTCAGTCTTTAGCTTGAGTGAGCCCTGATCCTTCTTTTTTTTTTTTTTTGTCCATCTTGGGTAGGATAACTTTGACACATTAGCATGATTTCATTTGCTGGACAATTCGAAGGCCCAGAGTCTGGGATAAGTATATGAGAGCACAGACTGTTTATGTTATCTGGTCCCCTGAACACCTTCTCTGTGTCCTTTAAAAATTAATTCTCTTGTACTCACCAATGTAAAAATATTTTACATTGCCTTTTTTCCAATTCTGGAGATTTCCCTGCTATGTTATCTCTCACCTCCTAATGGATTCTATGCAACATTTTCATTTTGTACTTTGATTGTAATGTGCAAAATAATCTGCAAAACTGCCTTTCCTCAAGGGATTTGTGTCCCTTCTCCAAGGCATGTGAGGTCAGTTTTGCTCAGACAAATTCACTATATCATTTCAAGTTTTGGACATTTCTTACTTTGACAGGGTTCAGGAGCACCTTGTCCCTCAGAGGTTTGCATGTTGCTCTGTACCCTATGCCTGGTGTCATCCATGACAAGGTGAGTTGGCCACCAGAAAGCCTCTCAGGCAGAAACCACAGATTGTCCTACCAGCCAGCAGCACAGGGACAGGTCAAGCAAATAGACATGGAAAGGAATGGTATATCTGAAATTGCTCTGTGAGGAACAGTAAAGTTAGGGTCACTTGACTTTTCACCACAGCCTTTTCTTCCTGGGACACTCGGGGCATCTCCCACTTCACACACCAAAACTGCATGTCCTACTGAGAAATCTGCTCTTGAGTCTTTCTCCCTGGAAGCAAAAGCCAGTCTGCTGAAAGCCTGAGAGGGAACGATGGTCTCCTACACCATTATCACTACGCTTGACCTCTTCTTATCCTCAAATTCACTTCCCTGACCTTCCTTTTGGGAGGGAACAAAACCTACACAGAGCATTTGAGAACATGAAGAAGACTGGATTCCAGCTGGGTTTCTGTGTTACAAGCAGATATAACCCTCAATACCCCCATTTTGATGACATTTGGGCATCTTTCTGAGGTGAAAACAGACCCAAGAAAAAGTCACCCCAGAGACCAATGGGGGCATAAGTGGGTCTTCCTCTGAGGGACATATGAGCTCCAATCAGCCTTGGTATTGCACGTGTACCCTACAGGTCAGTAAGAGCAGCCTCTCCTGAGAGCTCATTAGATGTAGAGTCTCTGATCCACTGCACCTCTGCCATCTCAGAATCTGCAGTTTAACAGAATCTGGAGTCCTTCCTTGAGCACAGGAGAGTGGAAGAACTGGTTCTATCATCATGCCAAGAGATCCCATTTTCCATGGGCGCCCACATTAGTGGGACAGCTGCTGAAGCTGTATTTTCAAGGTGTCACCTGGGCATTGTGATGTTTCCAAAGTTTCACAGGTGATCCAATGCATAGTAGAGGTGGCAGTGGTGACATACCTGTGACTGTTTTTTCTTTTTTATAAAGATTTTATTTATTTACTTTTAGAGAGAGAGGAAGGGAGAGAGAAGGGGAAGGAAACATCAGTGTGTGGTTGCCTCTCACATGGCCCCCACAGGCAACCTTGCCTACAGCCCAGGCATGTGCCCTGACTGGAAATCGAATGAGTAACCCTTTGGTTCACAGCCCACACTCAATCCGCTGAGCTACACCAGCGATGGTGATGTTTTTCTGTCTTAGCTCGAGAAATGCTGCTCTGGTGGGTAAAGTCAAATGTGATATAAAGAAACTGTGGGAAAGGCCAATGTGCACCTGATAGGGAGCTGTGCAGAATTCCCCAAATCCTGATGATGCTCGCTTCTACTTTCCCAAACTCAGCATGATAGTCAATAATTGTGAGTGTTTACATGAAAGGGTACATCTGTGTGATGTTGAGAGATCTCAGGAGTTGCCAAGGAACCAAGTTATAGAAGGGCAGTACTGGTTAGAAGGGACAAAGGTGGCAGAATGAGGGAAGGGAGTGGGATGGTCCTGTGTACAGAACCTGCTTCCAGTTCACATGACAAGAATAGTAACCATGCCCCAGAATAAAGCTCATCCCACAGGTAGGACACACAGCAGATTGCACCATTCTGGACAGAGGTGCCTGTGAGCCTTACAGAATCTCAAGCTTCTCACAAACACACAGTCACAGAGGAGACACAGACACCATGGGGTCCTTGTCAGTCTCTGCCCACAGAGGATTTGTCCACTGGCAAGGGCTCCTGGTGGCCAGTAAGTAGGAGACAATTCCTTGGGGTAGACTAAGAATCTGACAGAGAGACTGGCTGGATCTTCTGAAGAGACCAGTGTTCTGAGAAAAGAGAGAAGGCTTCTGTTTGGAAACGAGGGTGAAGGACAAAGGAGCAGAGTAGGATGAAGAAAGGAGCTCAGCAACAGGAAGATCTCATAATCTGGAAGTGGTGAGAGGTAGGAAAACCTCAATTCCTGTTTATTTCCTATTATTCATCATTGAATATTGAATTATGAAAACTCATAATAATAATACGGATTTGTATTACAAAACACTAGAAAAAAACTTATCCTGGGCTGCTAGAAATGGTCTTTACCACCAACCTCAGAAATGGTTGAATACATCCCAGAAGTTACAAGCCTGGAATTCTCATTCATTGAACTCCAAGTACTTGCAGCCTGTTGAAGTTACTGGAGGTACAAGATCAAATGAGGCCCTGCTTTCATTGAGTCCATGTTCTATGGAGGAGAGAGGGAAAAGGAAGGATCTAGATGTGATGTCACGTACCCATGAGAACCATGAAAAATGTAGAGCAGGGTCTGATCAAAAAGTGAAGACAGAGGATCTTTAGAGAAGGTAGTCAGGGAAGATGTTTTCAAAAATGCCCCGCAGTGTCAGAAGGAATCTGAGCACAGTGAGGGGAGAGCAGGGAAACACCTGGAATAGAGTATTTGAAACAGAGAAGATAACAGTTTCAGAGGTGCTTAAGTAATGGGGGGTCATGCTGTTGACCTTGACTATGGAAGACACACACTCAGACAAAGGCTGAGAGATAAAGAAACCTGCTCAGGATTCAGGGCCTTGTCTTTCCATCACAATGTATTCATGCAAACGTAGATTTTTTTTTCTTATTTTCTGGTCTCACTCTTCAACTTCTGGTGCCAGCCCACCACAGCTCAACTTGCTATTGTGTCGACCTATGCAGCTGAGGGGAAGGATGTGTTGCTACATGTCTGCAATAAGCCTCCCAATCATTCAGGTCTCCTGTGGTACAAGGGGGGAGGCCTGGACTAAAATAATATACTTGCATTTCTTTCAGAGAAGCCAGGGATGCATTTAAGAGGTCCTGCGTTTGGACGAGTGGTATTAAAACAAGATTGGTCCTTGCTGATAAAGAAGGTCTCCAAAGCTGATGCAGGAATGTACACTGTAGTAGTCTTCCTTAGAGATTCAAAGAGAGAAATAGGATTTGGAAGGCTTACTGTATATGGTGAATGACTGCTCTCTGACCTGTTGGTGTTGGGTGGGGTGACTTCTGCTTCACACACAGGACTGATAATCTTGGATCTGCCTGCATTCCCCTCTGCATTTTGTTTCTGGTTGGGATTTGACATTTAATACAGGATACACAGAGTGTACACACACTTCCTAAGATCTCAGTTCCCTTCCCAAATTCCAGCCATGCAGACATTCAATGCAGACAGGAGTATTACTAAGATGGACGTAACTCAAAAAAGTGAGACTTGTCTCAGTTAAGCATCCTGAGCACCTGCCTATGAACTTGACCCTGAGAATGACCCTGCTGTGTTGGTCAGAGCATGGTCTAAGAGGCCTCCTAAAATTCTTCCCAAGCTCAGTTCAGAAACCGCTCTCCAGAACACTGTCCCAGGGATCTTGACTCCAGGAAGTCTGGCGAGACTGTGCTAGCTTGGGGTTAGCATCCTGGGAAAGGCTGAGTGTGTAAAGGTTTAATGGGTGCCCAAGTCACAAGGCTCCAGTGATTGTCACCAGCTGGGTCTCAGGCCCAAGAGCCACATCTCGGCAAAAGTGGAATTCAATATGATCTGTGTCTTTGTGTGGAAAGCACAGTTAGACCATGTTCTTGGATATGCCTGACTATCCTGCGTGGCTTATGAAGGTTCAGTAAAAGGCTAGCATCTCCAGAAAGAAACTGAGAAAAAAAGATCTTCCCGGAAATTCCTCACTCACAAGGGATCAGCCCAGGGGATTCTCTCTCAATGTTGGTGCAGATGCTTTTGTGTTAGGTATCCTCAGCTAATAGGAATACACTTTGGTCTGTGTAGTGGAGAAAGAAAGAAAGAAAGAAGAAAGAAAGAAAGAAAGAAGGAAGGAAGGAAGGAAGGAAGGAAGGAAGGAAGGAAGGAAGGAAGGAAGGAAGGAAAAGAGAGAGAATGTATTTTTACTTTAGAACCAAATTACCTGAAATAACAATCAAAGTTACTGCACATCTCTCCTATGCAGGTAGCCTATCCTGACTCATTTGGGTCACACTCATCTTGACCGACCTGACATACTTCTTGGCTGAGATGCCTGAGTAGTCATCTGACAACTGGGAGCTCCCTGGTTGCTACGTGTTATTTCTGCACAAACCGTAGCCTCTGGGATGTCCTGGGAAATGGTGCATCATAGAAACACACTTCATCTGGATGATAGAAGTCTCTGCAGATGGAAGGAAACAATTCTTGTCAACCAGGCCGTCAGGTGGTCTGTGAAGAACCAGAAGTACAGGGGTGTGTCTGATGCAAAATCAGGTCTTTCCATAACCGAACACTGATACTTAAATGACACCTGAAAAAGTCTATACTTTCCACCACACATATAATTGGAGGACATGCATTCTCTGAGCACCCAGATTCCCATGCATTTTCTAGTGATGCACAGACCTCCTGGGTTCCTTCAAAGACTCAAGTTGACTGAGATGTCACAGGTGCTAACTCTGGTTGAAGAAGTTTTTGGAGAAAAAGAAGGTACAACACAGAAAATTGTTTACTTTCTTACCTACAGAGTAAGGTTAACCACACCCAACATCACAAGCAACTAAGTCAATCTGGAGAGTTTTAACTTTATTTATTGTAAATAAAAGTGGTGCTGAGCATTTTTTTCTGTGACTTTTGGCCTATTGCATATATTCTCTGAAGAAATGTCTATTGAAGTGTTTTGTTCATTTCTAAGTCAGTTTATATGTGGTTTTGTGGTGACTGTTGAGTTGTACATGACTTTTTGTATATTCTAGATATTAACCTTTATTTGCCATATGATTTGCAAAGTATTTTCTCACATTTCATAGGTCACCTTTCAACTTGTGTTTTTGATGAAGAAAAAATTTTCATTTTGACAAAATTCCAATTGCTATTTTTACCTTTTTTCTTTGCGTCATATTTATAAAGATCATTGCCAAATCAATGTCATACTGTTTCTCCTTATCCCTTCTCTAAGTATTTTGTAGTTTTAAGTGTAACCTTTAGAATTTGATCTATTTGACTGAATTTTCATGTGTGGTGTCAGACAATGACCCATGTCACCTGTTGGCATGTGAATATTGCTGTGTAACCTAGTTGTTGAAAAGAGTGACCTTTCTCCTTTGAACAGTCTTTGCTGACTAATAAATTATTTAACAAAAGCTAAATATTTTTCTGCTTACTGTAAACTTCCTTGGCTCCAGAGATGGATATGGTGGTAAATCTGCCTTCCACAACATGGATAAAAGTTTAACTAAGGAGTGAGACCTTGAGACCTGATGTTTTGTGGAAAAATAAAGAAGTCCTAGGAAAAGATCAATAAAAGCTCATGAGAGAAAAATTCTATTTGATAGTAAGGTTGTTGGACGCATGGGCTGAGCAGGGTTTTTGTGAGCTGCTAAGAGAGATTACTGAGGGAATATGAATGGAATCATACTGGGGTTACATGGGACCAGTGACTAGCTGCAGCTGTCTCCTTATGTAATTTCACCTGAACGTAGACAATTGTCCTCATGTAAAGGTTGGAGACATACTCTAGTGGTCATTCCATAGCTCACTGTGGGCTGTGAGTTGCTGAGATCTGAGTAAGTAGCATGGCTCCACGTATTAAGCCCATTCTTAATCAGTCACATTCCCTGTTTCTCTACAGAGCCTGAGTTAGTGGTCTCCCTCACAGCCAGTAACACCACAGTCACAGAGAATAAGGATACTGTGGTCTTGACCTGCAGCACAAATGCACTCTTTATCCACTTGTTGTTTAAGGGCATGAATCTGAAGCTCAATGAGTGCATGAAGGTATCTGAAAACCACCGAAGCCTCACCATAGATCCAGTGAAGAGGGAAGATGCTGGATATTACTGGTCTGATGTTAACAACCACATGGGGTCTACTGAAAGTTGGCCTGTTACTCTGGTTGTGAAATTTGAGTGACCCTCCTTTATTGCCATGTTATGAAATTCTAAATGGAAAGTTTTGTAATATTATAATAGATTTTTTTGAAGATGATTAGTTCTTAAAATATTAGCATTGCACCACTAAACACTGAAAAATGTGAGCAGACATTGTCACTACTGTTGAATTAAGGTCATATTGCAGACAACTCTCATGTCGGGTTGGTCTCATTTGTACCATGTCCACATTGGAGGTGACATTGTGTCCCTCAGAAGATGAGCACTGGTCCTGTGATAATCAGTGTCAGCAGGTGATGAGCTCACAGATCTGTGCTCTGTCCTTCTTCATGTAAACATGTGGAGGGAACCTGGACACTTTTGTAGACAATGGGAATGAACAAGAGGACACTCGTGTGAGTAGCAACACTGATCTTAGTCTTTCTCTCTCTTTCAAAAGATTTCTAAAGCCTTGAGGATTCTTATTTATATGTCAATAAGATTATTTCCATTACTTCAATATATTTCTGTTCCTTTTGTTAGTAAAATCTAGTTAGAAGCTTTGGAAATGAAACCGATACTTTAGCTCATATTTTCTAGTTAAGATAAATGACAATGAAATTTAAAATGACCTCATGCCTTATGAACCTAAGTCTGACCTCCTTGGTCTGTAGTAACTCTTGAAGAAGAGGACACCACTCAGAGCTGGAGAGAATTTCTCAGGGTGAAGCTTTCTAACCTCATGTGACTTTTAAACTTTCATCTTATGTTTTATAGAAAAAAAAAACTTCATCAGAGAAAACTATGTGGTGAAAGTCAGTTCCTCTTCACTTAGGTAACTAATCAGGCCAAATCAGGTGTCACCAGCCAAGTCCTTCATAACCCCATCTGCTCCTTTCTAGGTCTCACTCAAATGTCACAGAGAAATGGATGTTTTCCTTGACCATCTTACATAAGAAAGTAACCACCCAAACCATTCACTCTCTCTACTGCATCCCAACTTATTCTTCTTTAGAGGGCTTGTCGCCATCAGGAAAGCTTTGAGAGGTCTTGCCAGGGGCTCTTTCCGTAGGGCCCCCCAGGCCACCATGGATGAGAATAAGTCTACCAAGACATGATCTTCCTGGGGTGGGGGGAGGTGGCTGATCTCTCAAAGGAGAAGGGCCAAGAGCCTTTTCCTCAATGGGCTTTTATTGGGTTCATTTTGCACAAGAATAGAGGCATTAATCATTGCCTGTATTATGCCCTGATAAATATAGACAATTATTGTCAGGCAGTAAGGATCAAACAAAGAACTCTGAGGGCCTATTTTGAATCAGGGTCAGATAGCTAAAGAGCTATAAAACTTTGAGGAACAAACTCAATTCTTGCTTGGACCCTTATTTAATTGAGAGCATTCTAAACAAAGCAGGTTTCACAGGATTTTACATATTCTTTCTTAGGCCTTATTGCCCTAGGGAACCTGCCCTTTCTGACACAGGGTGGTACCCACCACCAGCATTGTTTCAGGTTTAAGTCACTGTCTCAGGCTTAAGTCACGCATGGGGAGTAAGGCAGCCAAGTGATTAAGAGAATTCAAGTAGACAGAATGAAGACTCAGGCTGTGTCAAAGCTGATGTTCCATCACCCCCTTTTGCTGTAGCCCCCCCATGTCCTTCCTTGGGGACTCTACGTAACCACGCCTGTCTTAAGTCATTCCCTCCTTGAGGAATCTTACCGGTCATTGGCTAACTGATAAAGCATTGGGGGACAGGCAGTGTGAAGAAAAAGAGCAGAAGCGGTGCCCCTGTCAGGGAGATAAGCCTTGTCTCCTTAGTGGCTTATGGTCCGAAGGTCGCTCACTCAGCCGTAGCCATGGTGGGGGCAGTTACAGCTTCTGAAACCAGGCAGGGCAGTTCCCAACAAGGTCATTCTTGGATTTAGTCATTCAACTGCCTTACCCACTACACTCTCATTCTACTCTGATTTCTTCCCATGTCCCTCCCTTAGGTGAGGCATTGTCCTCTCAAACAATTCACAGTGTGGACTCACCCTCCCTGGAGTTTGTCTTATCATGGCAAATCAGTGGTAAAGCCACAAAAGCTCTTAGCTTTACAATCTTAGCCTTTCAATTGCACTTTCTCCCACCCTTATCACTTCTTATTATAAATCCAGACTCAAGTGACTGGGAAACTAGCTATTCTATTGCAGAGAGAAACTCTTCCCAATTCCACTATATTTGGTGGGCTTTTTTCAACCACCCTAGCTATCCTCTAGGGCCCAAGTCACAGACCCTGGGCAAGATGTCACAGAGACCACTCCACAAAAAAAAACAATGGTCTGCTTTGGGTTTAAAGATATTTCCTTAATTTTTATGTTCTTATGTATTCTTCTATCTACTGCATTGGGTGCTATGTAAATAGGCAGTTGAAGAAGTTATTTTTGAATTACAAATACTTTCAATGTATAAGGATGTTTCCATTAACTAGCATGGAGAAAGTCAAGCAATTCATTGATTATGCATATTTAGATTTTTTAAACCACATGTGCACACATGGTTCACAAAACTTCTTATTTTAAAAGAAGCATTTGATATTTTTTACTGTGTGAACAATAAAGTCTATTCCAGTATAGCCACAATCATTCTCATTAGAAACATGAAAGTATCTCAATTGTATGTATACACATCAATGCTATGTATGTTGTTGACTCATCCTTTAGATATGTTATTAATAGATTTTGCAAAAATAACATTATTTATTTATGAAAAATGTTGGCTATTAATGAACTAAAATTGGGTTATTTTTTGTTATATTTTAATTTGTGTAACCCAATTAATTTGAGGAATTATTATAGATCGATTCTAATTATTTCCAGACGACATGGACATACAGACATCCAAATGGAGAGACACAATCAATGACATGATGATTTAATTTTAAAACTAATTAATATTTCTGAGAATACTGGGAAGGTCTCAGGGCTTTCTAATGTCTCAGGAAAAACAAAACAAAAAAAGTTAAAATATAGAGAAAAGCAATCTCTTGAAATAGTGAGCAAATTGTAAAATCCATCAAGAAATCAATTCAGGAATATGCTACTAAGCTTGGAAATGTGTTTGGATCATATGTGAATAAGTGATGATTATAGGTCTAATATGCAGCTGGATGACTTGGCCTTGTTTAGTCTGCAGGAGTTGAGAATAGAGTCCTCTGACAGTCCCAGTGCCAACTTACCAAGTGGCGTGAGTTGGAGGTCATGGAAAGATAAGATGAAACTGTACAGCTGCGAGATCAAATTGTTCATGAAAATCAAAGGAACATGGCTGGAAAAGAAAGCCTTTAAATTAGTATTTGAAATGCTCAGGGGAAAAGATTGGAGATGAGTCAGGAACTGAATAAGGGCCTGGGACAATTTGTTGGAGACCAAGAAGCCTGGCATGAACTTGAAGGGCTTTATATCACTGAATGTGACTCTTAAAGCAATTTTTTGTTTGGAGAAGCTTATGATGACTTTTGTTCACAGCCACTTATAGTGTTAGCAAGTGTAGTGAGGTAAAATATACCCTAGGTGGACTTGGAAACATTGAACTTCTACGAAAGTAGTTTGCACAAACATTTAAATTGAACAACAATAATCAGAGAGCTTTGTTGGGACGTTACATATGGGCAAGCCACATTGCTTCAAACTCAAAAGTAAGTGCAAAAACAAAAAGAGCAACATAAAATATGCTAATTGGGCAGATAGTCAAGTTAGCAGAGCTTACCATTTTGCAGGTAAGAAGGAAACCAAATACTCTCTTCATGCAGTCGGAGACATGTTGGAAACACAGATTACCCAGTCTTCCAAAACCTCTTTCACATTGTATTTCACAACTGCACAGTTGAACTTATTTGCCTGTGATTTATTTAGTAAATACCTAGTGCTATTTATATACTAATTCTCTGTTTAGGCAGTTGTAAATATGCTGTTCATGTAAACTGAAAACTGTTTTGTAATACTAAGCAGAAAGAGAGGGCAAGTCCATGAAAGAAAGGTTTCAGGGGGGTCTTACTGATTGTACATTATTCTTCTCAAATCACACACATGTAACTGCTTTTCAACTGTAGCCTGATGCAGAGGCTACCTCTTTAAATAAACCATCATAATATATTTAAAAATATATAAAATTTAGCCATGACTCGGGTATAAAAATGCAAAACCTAACAATATAGCTGTTGTAATAAGTTGAATTTATTCATTTGTAATACTAAACTTTTCATTAATTTTTAGAGAAGAATTTTAAAGTTTGTATTTGCAGGGGAAAATATTTTTAAAAGAGATGGAAGGGCAGGTGCACTTTTCATCAGTGAACTTTTTAGCCACTCTTATTAAAAAGCTTCTTTTTGGTCTTCTGGCCAAAAAAGACTTGTGGATAGACTCACATTGTCTGCTCACACAAACATAAGAAGGGTTATAAGCAATCTAAAAACAAAACAAAAAATCTCAGAAATGCCAGACAATTAGAGTCTATGGAAGTCCAACAACCAAGGAGACCAGAGAACCATGCAAAACTAGGGAGACTGCAGGTGTGGTATGATGGTGAAGCTTCCTAACATTGAGTGGCTGTTAAAACACCCATCTTATCCCAAAGCAAGTAGAAGGAAGGAAATAATCAAGATCAGAGCAGAATTAAATGACATAGAAACTAAAAGTCCAATCCAAAACCTCAGTAAATCCAGGAGTAGGTTCTTTCAAAAGACAAACAAATTCAACACACCTTTAACCAGGCTCATCAACAAAAAAATGACATATGACCAAAATAATTAAAACCAGAAATGAAACAGATTAAATTACAACCAACACAGAAATACAGAGGATTGTATGAAGATACTACAAACAAATATAGGCCAAGAAATTTGAATCTGGATGAAATAGACAAATTTTTAGAAATATATAAACCTCCAAAACTGAGTCCAGAAGGAGAAATTCTGAACAGATACCAGCTAGTGCAATTGAAGTGGTAATCAAAAGACTCCTGGCATGCAAAAGCTCTGGGGAGACAGATTTACAGGAGAACTTTACCAGATATTTAGAGAAGAGCTAAGCCTCATTCTTTTCAAAATATGCCAGAAAACCCAAAAAGAGGGAAGACTTCCAAGTAATTTTTGTGAGACCGTTATTATCCTATTTCCAAAACAAGATAAAGACACAAAAAAGAAAGAAAGGTGTAGACCAATATCACTGATGAACATAGTACAAAAATCCTCAACAAAATATTGACAAATCATATCCAGCAACACATTAAAAAGATCATACACCACAATTAAGTGAGATACATCAAGGGATGCAAGAATGGTACAGTATATGCAAATCAATAAGTGGGATACACCACATAAAATATGAAAGACAAAAACACATGATCATATTAATAAATGGTGGGAAAGCTTTTAGTAAGGCACAGAACCTATTTGTTGTGAAAACATTCAGCAAAGAGGAAGTAGATGGAGCATAACTCAACGTGATAAAGGCCATGCATGGGAAACCTACACCCAACATTATACTCAACAGGTAAAAAATAAAAGTTTGCCCAATAAGATCAGGGACAAAGGTATATATTTTAAGCATTTCTCTCCAACATAGTGTTGGAATTCTAGCCACAGTGTTCATACAAGAAAAATAAATAAAAAACATCCAAATTGGAAAGGAGGAAGTAAATCTGTCACTGTTTGCAGATGACATAATAGTGTTCATAGAAAATCCTATGAGCTACACAAATAAACTACTGGATCTAATAAATGAATTTCTCAAAATATCAGGATGTAAAGTCAACATTCACAAATCAAAGGCATTTTTGTACACCAACTATGAATTATCAGAAATAGAAATTAGGAAAAATATTCCATTTACTATAGCAACAAGAAAAATAAAATACTAAGGAATGAATTTAACCACAGAAGTAAAAACCTGTACTCAGAGATCTATACAACACTGAAGAAAGGAATTAAGGAAGACTCAAATAACTAGAAGCATATACCATGTTCATGGACTGGAAGAATTATCATCATTAAAATGTTTATACTATCCAAGGCAATCTATAGATCCAATGTAATCCATATGAAAATACCAGTGGTATATTTCACAGATACAGAACAAACATTTCAGAAATTTACATGGAACCGTAAACAACACAGAGTGGCTGCAAAATTCTGAGAAAAAAGAACAAAATGGGAGGAATCACAATACCTGATATCCAACTATATTACAAGGCCATTGTAATCAAAACACTCTGGTATTGTCATAAGAACAGACACACAGACAAAAGGAACAAAATAGAGAGGACAGAAATAAATCTATGTCTTCATGGTTAATTAACATTTGACGCAGGGAGCATGGACATAAAATGGAGTAAAAATACCCTCTTCATTAAATGCTATTGGGACATCTGGATAAATACATGCAGAGAGAGAGAGAGAGAGAGAGAGAGAGAGAAACTAGACCACCAAATTACACCACACACCAAAAAAAGGCAAGATGGATAAAATTCTTAAATGTAAGTCATGTTATCATAAAAGTCCTAGGAAAAAAAAACCTAGGCATGGAAATTTCAGATATCTTAGGCACCATTAGTTTCATTGACGCATCCTCAATGGCAAGGGATTTAAAAGAAAGAATAAACAAATGGGCCTACGTCAAAGTATAAAGCTTCTGCATGGCTAAAGGAAACAACAACAAAATGGAAAGGAAGCAAACTGTAGGGAAAACATATTTGCCAATGAAAACTCATACAAGGATTTAATCTCCAAACTATATAAAGAACTCACACAACTCCACATCAAGAACACAAGCAATCCAATTAGAAAATGGGCAGGGGATCTGAACAGACACTTTTCCAAGAAATACATACAGAGGGACCACAGACATATGAAAGGAGGATCAGAGTGACTAGACACTAGAAAGATATTGAAATTAAGAACAAACTGACAGTAACCAGAGTGGAGATGGTCAGGGCACACGCCTGTGTTGCAGGTTTGGTCCCTTGTCAGGGTCCACACAATAGAAAACCTGTTGGTGTTTCTCTCCAACATCAGTGTTTATCTCTTTTTCTCTATTTCTTCCCCTTCTATCAATCAATCAATTAGTAGTTTTATAAAATAATTAAAGGTAAAAGAAAATCACCTGGCAGGTGTAAGTAGAAATGTGGAAACTTGTCAGAAAAACAGGTTGCAGGAGGTACATTGACAACTAAGAGAAGGATTTAGCCTACTCAACTCTAGGTGGACAGATCTGTTTTCTGCTCTTAAATTAACATTACCAATACAGTCTCAAAACTGGGTGCAGTACTTTGTGTTGTCTGCAAGCTGGAAAACTTCTGGACTGGAGTAACCAATAACCCCCTAAGAATGATAGTGGGACAGAAATAAGTAATATTTAAAGGGTAATAAAAATAGTAAAATGGATGTGGGAAACCAAGCCTCCAAGGCTAAAATCTTTCAGCCCCAGACCCCTCATCACTACTCTGGCAGATAGATAAGAAATAAAAAGACTTTATCTGCCAGTGCTTAGAGAAATGTAAAGTTTTTTTAAAAATTATTTATTTATTTATTTTTAGAGAAAGGGGAAGGAGAGTGGGAGAGAAACATCAATATGTGGTTTCCTCTTGTGTACCCCCCCTACTGGGAAGCTGGACTGCAACATAGGCATGTGCCCTGACTGGGAATGGAACCTGCAACCCTTTGTTTTGCAGGCCCATGCTCAAACCACTGAGCTATGCCAGCCAGGGCAGAAATGCAAAGATTTTATTAGAAGAGGTGTCAATTTAGGAGGGCCAAAGTAGAAATCTTTTGACATTTAATTAATTTAGGCTTTCAAAATGAAGAAAAAAATAGAGCTCTAAATTTTAACTGAATAAATGGCAAGCATATCTTTATTGGAAATTAGAAGCTCCTAGAAGTAGCATAGATAAGTCCTCTCTTTAGAAAAGCAATACATTTTTTAAGGACTGTCTCTGAACTAAGAAAAGCTCCGATAGCTAATGAATGGCAGCACCACATACCTCCTCCTTCTACACGTCCTTCACTGTATTCTTTGCCTCTGAGTTTTTTTATTTAGTCCAAATTGCCCTGTTTATTTCTTATTTTATATTTTAATCTCCTTTATATATTTTCCACTACAATTCTATAATACTCTTCAAAAATAACAATAGAAATTTAGACAAAAATTACTCCAGGGATTTTAGCAACCTGCTTCAGAAAATAGAAAAAAATAAAGCAAAATAAAACAGTTTTAGTCAGACAGCAATGAGGGATTATATATATATTCCTAAAACTATAACAGAATATAAAAAGCCACCTAAAATTTTCAAAGATTTTCTCTAAGACTCTGATGGGTTTGTAAAAAATTCCTCACTTAACTGTTGGGACACAAGGTCACGGCTATTCTGACCTCCTCCAGTGAATGCACCTACAGGTTCCTGGGAGTGAAGCCCCAGATTCACCAAATAAGGTTCACTGGGAAACTCCTGTAGAGAAGTCTGTTCACTTGAAAAATGGATGTAGAAAACAAATAAGATTGAAAACAGGGGGAAAAAAGCACAAAAGCAAGCATAAGGTTGCTTAGAGGACTGTAAGGGCATTTCATTTTCCCCTTAGTAACAGTTAAAAAGAAATTAAAATTACTATCATAGGGGAAGTTCCTAAGGCCCTTGTAGGTACTGGGACTATTTTATCTAATCTTAACAACACCCAATTAAGAGTAAAGCTTCAATGCAAGTGGCAGGGACATCTTTTCAACTAATGACTATTCTTAAATCACCACGTGTCCATTTCCAACTACAAATTGTTATGAGGCAATTTATGAATTTACTAGTTGAATAAGCCTCAGTTTACCTGACAGGGAGAGATTTTGTTTAAACTCATGGCACCCACATATTTGCTCTTGGAATCATAAAATGCATTTGAATACTGAAACACTTGGGGAAATAATAATTATAACAGAACTTCCAGAAGAAGAGAAGAAATCTTGTTATCTCAGAGTTATCTTTATTTTTTTAATTTTAAAAGAGTTTAAAATTTAAAAGAAAAAAATTTGAAAGAGACTAAAAGTTTCTTGCAGGATGTTGCAATAGAACTTTGAGCTCTTTCCAGTACAGATATTGTCAAGATTAATCAGCCACTCCTATTACAAAAACTATTGATACTTTGCCTCTGACTAATATTTGCCATTTTACTTCAAGACCTGACACACTAGCTAGAATTAAGCATATTATACAAAATTACTTTAAAGGGAGACATAATCTATATAGAAGCGTCTGTATTCTCCCAATTTTCCAGGAAAGAAACCAAATAAAAAGGATGGAGACTTGTACATAATCTCAGAGCTATAAATAAAATAGTTATTTCCTGATATCCTGTGATTCCAAATCCACATACTTTCTTATCAACCATTTCTGTGGACTGTAAATATTTTTAAGTAATAAATTTATGTAATACCTTGTTCAGCACATCAGTAAAAAATAATTTACAGTCAATAAGACTTTGCCTTCACTTGGAAAGATTACCAATTTAACTTAAAATAAAATGCTCCGGGAATATATAGAGAACCCTACCAATTTCTCTCAGATATTACAATTTGATTTACTTTTATGCTCTTGGAAATTAATACACTTACAAAAGAACACAATTTTCCTATTACAACAGGTAACAAGGAAAGGACATCAGATCCCAAAGGAAAAGCTTCCATGTTGCAACCTCAGGTAAAACAGATTGACCATCTCATAGCTAAAGATGGTTATCCTGGAAAGACTCAATGGAATCTATTTTTCCCTCTTTTACAATATGGAAAGAAATTTAGAGGATCCTGCATGTCACTGGATACTGTTACATAAGCTTATTTTTTTCCAGATTTTATGTGTTTTATTAAAGTCAAATTGACCTTATCTAATTCATGGAAACTGCCACCCTCTTCCCCCCTCCAAAGGAAAGCAAGATGTAAAATCTCTAAATAATTATATAAACCTCACATTCTGACATGTACTTAGTGCAAATTTTCTCAGTTTTTATACAAAAATACTTTGGAGGTTTTAACTATAATACTTAGAGATTATCATAGAACTATAGGATATTATTGGCAGCAATTACACTCAGAAGCAAGAGGTCTCTCCCTGCTTGGCAGTCATCTCTGCTATAGACACATTATGTGAACAAACAGAAAAGATAGCTATGGGCTCTCCATTTTTTATGTTTTCATTATTTTGAATCTCCAATGAATTCCTATCATACTCAAAACTTCTGCAAGTGTCTCACTTTCTGAACCTACTGTTTTCAACTTGATGTAACAGTCTTATCACAGCAAGTTTGCTGCCTTCTTTGAAGAATAAAGACATCCATGGCTGCATTTTGCTCACTGACCTTCTCTTTGTTTCCAAGGATGGTTCACAGGAAACTTCTTGCTGATGCTGACTTAACATGATTTACATATGAATCTATGAAAGATGAGCAGTGATATTATCAAATTGGATAGGCAATAACTTCTATGATGGACACAACTAAAGGTTTTTATATCCTTGAGTAAGAAACTCCAAAAAATCAGAAATAATTGTTCTAACTTGGGCTTGTCAATTTTCAAAAAATTAAATCCCCCATATTTGCACTAACAGTAGCTATGCCTTTGGTGTGGCATAAAACTCTCGATGTTGTGGAAGCAGCAAGGCTTCTGAACTTTCTCATGGAAGTACTTTAAAGAGAGAAAATGCATAGCAGAATTGTCAGATGTTATACAGATATGGAAACAATTGGCAATTATCAGAATTTGAAGACTTCTAAAACTGCTACCAGGAAAGGAAATGGGATTCATTGAGCTGATGCTGCAGCTAGGAGGGCAGTATTAAACAGCCGAATTATTTTGACCTGAGAATGTGTGTTGCTTCTTATTAAATCAATGAAAGACTCTCTTTTACAGTTCTAGTGGACCACTACAGAAAAAGAAAAGGGGGTCTGCCAACTAATAAGACAAGTTGAAACAACACAAACACATATGGCATCAAACAGAAACCAATCATACTGGTGGGCACTCAATTATTGATACTTTAACATATATCTGAACTAACACTTTGGATTTTTAAAAGTATGACTCCATGAAGTAAACAAGATTACTGGAAATTATTGTAGCTCATGAAGTAGGTAGCAGAGGTTCTATCTGTCCATATATGTACTAGAAAATCATTCAACTACTCCCAAGTATATTTCCTATTTTCCCCAGACCCACTTAAAATATGGTAATGGAATTTTATATAAACACTACCATCTCAAGCATACAAATATGTGTGAGTTATAAATTGTATATTTACTAGCAGGATTGAGTAATTTTCTTGCATTAGAGCAACAGCTTTAGTTAACAAAGCTAAATTATTATTTCAAGAAATTAATACCAACTATGGAATTCCCGGGGACTTATAGAGACTGAGGGACTCATTTCACTGGTAAATAATGCAATGTTTTTCTAGTATTTGGCCTATTTTACAATATTTTCATGTGACCATTACCCTAAGTATCTGTTTCATGAAACAAACAAAAAGTACAATTATAACATACCTAACTACATTTTCAGAAGATCTTAATCTACCTACCTAAAAGCTTTAAACCTAACATTTGGGGAACACATAGCTTTTCTCCTCATTAAACACTCACTGGTCACCATAGGCATGTAAACAAATGGACATATAGATCAATCTTACTAAAAGATGTCAGTCTGCATTATTATAAAAAACTCATTAATCAACATGTCAGAAATGATAAATTGGTGATATTTATTTCACAGGTGGACTCCTGGGCAAAGATGATGACTTCAAAGACAATGGCATATTCTGTCTAATGGAAAAAGCATCAATTAAAGACACTCACTGCCCTGGCTAGTGTGGTCAGTGGATCTAGCCCCGACCTCCCAACCAAAGGGTCACAGGTTTGATACACCATCAGGGCACATGCCTTGGTTGCAGGCCATTTCCCCAGCTGTGGAACTCATGAGAGGCAACCACACATAGATATTTCTGTCCACCACTTTATTCCTCCCTTCTCCTATCTCTAAATATAAATAAATAAAAAATCATTTAAAAAATGACACTCAACAAAATTGTTGGAAAAAACTTTAACAGGAGGATTTCTGGCCAAGATGGAGATGGAGTTAGATACATTATGCTTCCTCGCACAATCAGAAGAAGGAAATTTAAAAACAAAAAATAACATGAAGTGTCAGAAAATTGAACTGCATCGAAACCTGAAAACCAAGGAGTTAAAGAAGAAACATTCCTCCAGATTGGTGGGGGGGTGGGGATGAGCACCCGGAGTGAAGAGTACTCATGGCAAGGAGGGGGCTGGAGGACCAGGGTGAGCAAGCCTGGGGGTCACAGAGAGGACAGTCCCATATTTGCATGCAGATAAACTGGGATGAGTGACAGGGGAGTGAGACAGACTGCACAACCAAGGGTTCCAGCATGGAAAAATCAAGCCACAAAACCTCTGACTGCAAAAAAATCCATGGGGGTTGAGACAGTGGAAGAAACTCCCAGCCTCTCAGGAGAGATGGTTGGAAAGACCCACAGGGCCCTAGAACATATACAAACTCATCCACCTGAAATCAGCACCAGAAGGGCCCAATTTACTTGTGGGCAATGGGGAAGTGAATGTGAACCCAAAGAGAGCTGAGCAAATGGCATGGTTCCCTCTAAGACCCCTCCCCCACATACAGTACCTCCATGCAGCTATGGGAGTTTTTTCACCCTACTAAATACCTAAGGCTCCACCCCTTACTATGTAACAGGTATGATGAGACATATATATGGCCCAAATGGAAAAAAAAAACAAATTAAAGCTCCAGAAAACATACAACCAAGCAATGAAGAGATAGCCAATCTATCAGATGCAAAGTTCAAAACACTGGTAAAAAGGATTCTCACAGAAATGGCTGAGTGTGCTCGCAAAATAGATGAAAAAGTGAAGCCTATGAAGAGTGAAATAAAGGACAATATACAGGGAACCAACAGTGAATGCAAAGAAACCAGGAATCACATCAATTATTTGGGCCATAATGAAGAAATAAATATTCAAGCAGAAGAGAATGAAGAAACAAGAATTCAAAAAAATGAGGAGAGGCCTTAAGAACCTCCAGTACAACCTTAAACACTGCAACATATGAATCACAGGTGTGCCAGAAGGAGAAGAGGAAGAAAAAGAAATTGAAAACTTAATTGAACAAATAATGAAGGAGAGCTTCCCTAGTCTGGAAAAGGAAATAGATTTCCATGAAGTCCAGGAAGCTCAGAGAGTCCCAAAGAAGTTGCCCCAAGGAAGCACACACTAACGCACATCATAATTACCTTACCCAAGATTAAAGATAAGGAGAGAATCTTAAAAGCAGCAAGAGAAAAGGAGACAGTTACCTACAAAGGAGTTTCCATAAGACTGTCAGTGGATTTCTCAAGACCATACAGGCAAGAAGGGACTGGAAAGAAGTATTCAAAGCCATGGGAAGCAAACAATTAGATCCAAGATTCCTTTCTCCAGCAAAGCTGTCATTTAGAATAGAAGGGCAGATAAAGTGCTTCCCAGATAAGGCCAAATTAAAGGAGTTCACCATCACCAAGCCATATTATATGGAATGTTAAAGGGACTTTTCTGTGAAAAAGAAGATCAAAACTATGAGCAGTAGAATGACAACAAACTCTATCAACAAGTGAACCTAAAAAAAAAAAAAAAAAAAAAAAAAAAAAAAAAAAAAAAAAAAAAAAAAAAAAAAAAAAAAAAAAAAAAAAAAAAAAACAGAGAGAGAAGATGGCAGCATGGTAAGAGGATACACATCCCTCTTCCCCCTTCACACAGGTGATAAACCGGGACAATTTTCAATGGAGCACAGCAAACAGACACCAGAAACACAGCATATTTGAAAACAGGAGATCGAAAATTGCAGTGGACATTGAAAAAACAGATGGTAAGGAGAGTACTCTAGCAGCATAGAGACCAGGGTGGGGGTTGAGATCCTAGGCCAGTGCCGGCCTAAGACCCTAGGGAGGGAGCTGGGTCAACCACTCTCTGATCAGCCAAACAGGATCTCAGCAGCACCAGGATAAACCTGGTTGCTTGAAATCTCACAGAGAGGAGTTAAGATCTCATAGCCCTGGGAGGACTGAGTGTTGGAGCTCGCACTTTTGTCTGTGCCCACACGACATTGTAAACAGCTGCTCAGGGATCGTTCTCACCAGTGCACCACTGAGAGACCCTTGGTGCAGTCGCTGTGTGCCTCTACGGTCTCTCGGCTCCTGCACGAGCACTTGTGCCCACAGGGAACAGTGATACGGTCTCTCTACGCCATCACGCTATCTCGCCATCATGCCGTTGGAGACCTGAGTAGGCTCTGGGAGAACTTAGACACCAGTGTGCAACCTACATAGGGGTCGAGCCATGCTCCCAGGACAGTTGGCATCTGTGCAAGGAAGGCTGAAATATCATCGGTGCTTGCTCACATGCGACCACAGTTGGCGCCTGCTGCTGCAAGAGACACACCTGAGACCCTGTGCAGAGAGACCTGGGCTAGCTCTGAGGACAGTAGGCCAAAAAAAACTGAGTGCAGAACAAGGAAAAAAAAATACGGTCACCCCAGGGCCACTGCAGTCATCAAGGCCAGAAAAACCAGCATGGCAAGATGGATAACAGCAAGAATTGGCGGTTTTGGTGTTTTTCGTTTGTGTGTGTGTGTGTGTGTGTGTGTGTGTGTGTGTGTGTTTTCTTTTTCTCTTTTTTATTATTAATTTTTTATTATTTTGATCTTTTTTACACCTCAACTCCTTTTTGCTTCTCATTACTTCTTTCTTGTTCTACTCCTTCTTCCTTTCCTTCCAAGCTTATCTCTTCTTCCTTTCTCTTTTTTTGTCTTTTCTTTTTCATTCTGCTTTTCTTTATTCTCTTTTCATTTTTTATTTACTTTTCCTTCTTTTCTTTTTTCCCTTTACTTCTCTTTTCTCTTTTTAAACATATATGAGTGAGACAAAAACAAATCTAAACAAAAAAACCCTGGAACTGTGGAAAGACCAGAGTTGGTCCCAAAGAGGGGGCATTTCAACAGCTGAGACACTGGAAGCCGTGAACACCAGGATACCCTAAGGAGACAGCACCACTGAATCTCACAGGCATTCTACCACAGAAGTTCACAATATAAACCCAGGTCACCAGAACAAATCAATTTAAGAAGTTGAGGCTAACAAGAAGAGTCTCACAAGCAATGGGAGACAAAGAAACAATCCCCAAATGAAAGAAAAGGAGGAAGCCACAGAAAGAATGCTAAATTAAATGGAGGCAACTCAACTCTCAGATTTTGAGTTCAAAGCAATGGTTGTCAGGAAGCTCCAAGAGCTCTCAATGAGCTACCAAAAACTACAGAGAACCTACAAGGATCTTACTCCAAACTATATCAACATGAAAAATGAAATGGAAACCATCAACAAGGGCCAAGAGGAAATGAAAAATACAATTTCTAAACTGAAGACCACAGTGGAAGGAATGAAAAGCAGAATTGATGAAGCAGCAGATCGGATCAGAGAATTGGAGGACCAAGTAGAAAAAAGCATCCAGGAAGAGCAAGAAAAGGAAAAGAGGCTCAGAAAAAATGAAGAGGGATTAACAGAAATACAAGACAATATGAAACATAATATTATCTGTATAATAGGGATACCAGAGGGAGAAGAAAAGCAAGGGATAGAAAACCTATTAGAAAAGTAATGATGGAAAAATTCCCTAATTTGATGAGAGAAAAAGTAACACAAATCCAGGAATCACAGAGAGTCCCAATCAAGAGGAACCCAAAGAGGCCCACTTCAAGACACATCATCATTAAAATGGCAAAATTCCAAGACAAAGAGAGAAACTTAAAGGCAGCAAGGGAGAAAAAGGAAGTAACATACAACAGAACCCCAATTAGGTAGCATCCGATTTTTCAATGTAAACACTCCAAGCCAGAAGAGAATGGTAAGAAATATTCCAAGTAATGAGAACCAAAGGCCTGCAACCAAGACCACTTTACCCAGCAAGGCTTTCAATCAAGATAGAAGGCCAAATAAAGAGCTTCCCAGACAAAAGAATTCTAAAAGAATACACCTCTACCAAACCAGCTCTGCAAGAGATACTAAAGGGGCTGCTTTAAGGAAAAGAAGGAAAGGAGAAGGAGAGAGAGAGGAACACAGGTACAAAAATGGCAATGAATAAGTACCTATCAATAATAACCTTAAATGTAAATGGATTAAATGCTCTAATCAAAAGGCATAGAATAGCTGAATGGATAAGAAAGCATGACCCACACATACGCTGCCTACAAGAGACCCACCTCAGGACAAAAGACCTACACAGACCCAAAGTAAAGGGTTGGAAACAAATTTTACAAGAAAATGGACAAGGAAAAAAAGCTGGGGTAGGAGTACTCATATCAGACAAAATAGACTTCAAAAGAAGAGCCATAAAGAGAGATCCAGAAGGTCACTACATAATACTCAAGGGAAGAATCCACCAGGAAGACATAAACATTTTAAATATGTATGCACCCAACATAGGAACACCTAAATACATCAAGAAAATCTTAGAGGACTTCAAGAAAGATATTGACAGCAACACAATTATAGTAGGGGATTTTAACACCCCACTGTCAAAAATGGAAAGATCTGCTAAACAAAATAACAACAAAGATATTGTGGCATTGAACAACATCCTAGATGAAATGGACATAACTGATATATAGAGAGCCCTTCATCCCAAAGAAACTACATACACATTCTTTTCAAATGCACATGGAACATTCTCAAAGATAGACCACATGATAGGTCATAAAACTAACCTCATCAAATTTAAGAAAATTGAAATCATACCAAGCATCTTCACAGACCACAAGGGAGTGAAACTAGAAACCAACCCCAAGGGGAAAAACACAAAGTCCTCAAAATCATGGAGATTGAATAGCATGCTATTAAACAATGAATGGGTCCAGAATGAAATTCGGGAGGAAATCAAAATGTTTCTGGAAATAAATGAAAATGAATTCACAACAACCCAAAACTTATGGGACACAGCAAAGGCAGTCCTCAGAGGAAAGTTCATAGCAATACAGGCCTGCCTAAAAAAGATAGAAACATCTCAAACAAACAAATTAACTCTACACCTACAAGAACTTGAGGAACAACAACACAGACAGCCCAAACCAAGTAGAAGGAAGGAAATAACTAAGATCAGAGCAGAATTAATTGGCATAGAGACTAAAAGCACAATTCTTAGGATAAATGAATCCAGGAACAGGTTTTTTGAAAAGATAAACAAAATTGACAAGCCATTAAGCAGGCTCATCAAGAAAAAACATGAGAGGACCCAAATAAACACAATCAGAAATGAAAGGGGAGAGATTACAACTGACACCACAGAAATACAAATTATTTTAAGAAATTACTATGAAGAACTATATGCCAATAAATTTGAAAACTTAGGTGAAATGGACAAGAATCTAGAAAAATATAATCTTCCAACACTCAATCAACAAGAAGCAGAAAGCCTGAACTGACCAATAACAGCAGATGAAATAGAAGCAGTAATCAAAAAACTCCTGACACACAAAAGCCCAGGACCAGATGGTTTCACAGGAGAATTTTACAAAGCGTTTAAGGAAGAGCTAACTCCTATCCTTCATAAACTTTCTGAAAAAATCCAAAATGATGGAAGACTCCCTAACTCTTTTTATGAAGCCAGCATCATTCTAATCCCCAAACCAGATAAAGATATAACAATGAAAGAAAACTTCAGGCCCATATCGGTGATGAACATAGATGCAAAAATCCTCAACAAAATATTGGCAAACCACATCCAACAATACATTAAAAAGATCATACATCATGACCAAGTGGGATTCATCCCAGGGCTGCAAGGATGGTTTAACATATGCAAATCAGTAAATGTAATACATCACATAAACAAAAGCAAAGACAAACATGGCGTGATCATATCAATAGATGCATAAAAAGCATTTGATAAGTACAGCACCCATTTATGATAAAAACACTCTGCAAAGTGGGAATTCAGGGAGCATTCCTCAACATAATAAAGGCCATATATGAGAAACCTATAGCCAACATCATACTCAACGGGCAAACACTAAAAACTTTTCCACTAAGATCAGGAACAAGACAAGGCTGTCCACTTTCACCACTTCTATTCAATATAGTATTGGAAGTATTGGCCACAGCAATTAGACAAGAAAAGGAAATAAAAGGCAGCCAAATTGGAAAGGAGGAAACAATACTATCATTATTTGCAGATGACATGATAGTGTACATAGAATATCCTATAGACTCGGCCAAAAAGCTGGTCAACCTAGTGAATGAATTTGGCCAAACAGCAGGATACAAAGTCAATATCCAAAAATTAAAGGCATTTCTGTATACCAACAATGAAACAGCAGAAGCACAAATCAAGAAAAAAAAATCCCAGTTCGATACAGCAAAAAGAAAAATAAAATACCTAGGAATAAACCTAACCAAAGAGGTAAAAGACCTGTATGCAGAAAACTACACAACACTGAAGAAAGAAATCAAGGAAGACACAAACAAATGGAAACATACGCCATGTTCATGGATCGGAAGAATTAACATCATCAAAATGTCCATACTACTCAAAGCAATTTACAGACTCAGTGCAATACCTATTAAATTACCGATGGCATATTTCACAAACATAGAACAAACACTTCTAAAATTTATATGGAGCCATAAATGACCTCAAATAGCTACAGCAATTTTGAGAAAGAAGAGCCAAGTAGGAGGGATTACACTACCTGACACCAAACTGTATTCAGGGCCACTGTAATCAAAACAGCCTGGTACTGGCACAAAAACAGACACATGGACCAGTGGAATAGAATAGAGAGCACAGAAGTAAACCCAATTCTCTATAGTCAATTAATATTTTACAAAGGAGGCAGCATCATAAAATGGAGTAAAAGTAGCCTCTTCAGCAAGTGGTGTTGGGAGAACTGGACAGCTACATGCAAAAAAAAAAATAATAATAATGAAACTTGAACACCAACTTACACCATACACAAAAATAAATTCAAGGTGGATAAAATATGTAAATATAAGCCGTGACACCATTGAAGTCCTATAGGAGAATGTAGGCAGGAAAATCTCAGACATTTCATGCAGCAACATTTTTAATGATATGTTCCCTACAGCAAGGGACATAAAGGAAAGAATAAACAAATGGTATTTCATCAAAATAAAAAGCTTCTGTATGGCTAAAGAAAACAGTATAAAAATAAAAAGAGAACCAACTGTATGGGAAAACATATTAGTCAATGATACCTCAGACAATGGTTTAATCTTCATAATATATAAAGAACTTACATGACTGCACACTAAGAAAACAAGCAACCCAATTAAAAAATGGGCAAAAGACTTAAACAGACACTTCTCCAAGGAGCATATACAGAAGATCCAGAAACACATGAAAAGATGCTCAGTATCACTACCTACCACAGAGATGCAAATTAAAACCACAATGAGATACCACCTCACACCAGTCAGAATGGCCATCATAAATAAAGCAACAAACAACAAGTGTTGGAGAGGTTGTGGAGAAAAGGGGACCCTAGTGCACTGCTGGTGGGACTGCAGACTGGTACAACCACTATGGAAAGCAGTACAGAAATTTCTAAGAAAGCTAAAAATGGACCTACCTTTTGACCCAGCAATTCCACTGCTAGGATTATATCCTAGAAACCCTGAAGCACCAATCCAAAAGAACCTAGGCACCGCAATGTTCATAGCAGCACAATTTACAATAGCCATATGTTGGAAGCAACCTAGGTGCCCATCAGTAAATGAATGGATCAAGAAACTATGGTACATTTACACAATGAATTTTTATGCAGCAGAAAGAAAGAAGGAGCTCCTATCCTTCGAGACAGCATGGATGGAACTGGAGAGCATTATGCTAAGTTAAATAAGCCAGGAGATGAAAGACAAATATCATATGATCTACCTTTAACAGGATCCTAATTAACAAAACAAACAAACAAGCATAATATAACTGAAGACACTGAAATTGAGAACAAGAGAGGAGAGGGATAGGAATATCCAGGGAAAAGGGGAAGGGATTAGAGCAACAAGTATGAAAGACACATGGACAAAAGCTGGGGGAGGGGGGTGGAAATGGGAGGGATCTGGGGAGGGCTGGGGCAGTGGGCTGGGATGGGAGTAGAAGACAGAAAACCCTATAAGAACAACAATTAAAACAAAATTTTAAAAAAAATAACAAAAATATGGAACTAATAGATCAAAATAAACAAAACATTATCACTGCTGTTTGGTTAAATATATGCAGATGATTCAAATACTTCCCTCTTCTAATTATAATTTATTCAAAATTTAATTTTTAAGCCTTATGAGGCTAATTGTTTCATCTCTCTTTATTCTTCCTTAAATAGATTACAAGCTCTTTGAAGAACTATGTCTTATACTCATGTTTCCCTACAACACCTAGCACAATGCCAAATAAGTAACAGATTAGGAATGACAAATAAGTCTTATTTCCCATCTCCCATTCAGTGACAGAGTCTACCTTGGGAAGCACACTGAGAAAAATTATGAGTTCATGACTACACTCCCCCAAGAGAAATTGCTAGTGATTGATTAGTGATGCCTGCTATGACCTGAAGAGGAAGAAGCAGCATGCATGGCACCTATTTTTTCATCTCACTAGCAGACATTAATTTCACGCATGCTAAATGAATATAAAAAGCAAACAAGAAGTAAAGGATGATGTCAGTTACATTTTACCATGGAGTTTAACTTTCATCCATATTCAATAAAAATTGGGCTGCATATAAATTCATTATTAAGCGTGGAATCAGTAAAGGAAACGCAACTAGCTCACAAAATCCTAACAAATACTTTACAAGAGATGTATTCTCTCAGGTCTTTCATTTGAAACTAACTCACTTGAAATCTTCATACCTCTATCTAGAAAATGGCAAGGCCAAAGATTCTCAGAGCTAAATATGTGTGCATAGAAGTATAGACTTTGAGGCTAGCTCAAGAACAAACACTTGTGCAGATGGGCACAGGCAGGCATCACCACAACGAAAGGCTCTCCCAGTGGTACTTCCTTGGCAGGGCAGAGGTTCTGATGATGCTAATGGTTACCAGCCCCAAATACCTTTGTAGTCCTTCTTGCCTCCATAGCTGCCATTCTAGTAAGAAGAAAACAGATGCAGTTACATCTACCCTCAAACACATACACACACACACACACACGCACGCACACACGCACGCACACGCACGCACAGAAACCAAACAAAAACAAACTAAGTGAGCGACTAGAACAAGAAGAGATTCAGAGATTCACAGAAATGGAGATCACATGGAGGGTGATCAGTGGGGAGGGGTGGGAGGAAAATTCAGGAAAAGGTACAGGGAATAAGAAGCACATGTGGTAATTACAAAATAACCAGGAGGAGGTTAAGAATAGTATGAGTAATGGAAAAGCCAAAAGACTTAATTGTATGACTAATGGAATGAACAGTGAGAGGGAGATAGAGAGCAGAGGGGAATAAAGGGGAGAAAAAATGGAACTGTAATACCACAATCCATCAAATATATTTTTAAAAACCTTAACAGGGGCCCAAAAGCCAATGCACACCTACCCCTACCTCTGATACTTGATTCTACTGTTTGAAATCAAAGGTATTTGAGATGCAAGTTGCTGATATCAGAGATATACAGGTATCCCAAGACATCAACAAAATTTTTATGTCTACAAATTGGTGTTTAACATTGTAAGTGTGAATGTATTTACCTGTCTGCTAATATTAGTCATAATAATAATTATACTTCTTCTTTGGGCTTTTCTCAAACAGTGAGTATATAGCACAACTGTTAATAATTTCTAAGATGTATAAGATAAATTCTATATTATCAAAAATGCTCTTTCATGGTTTTTCTTTTGAGGCAGGGTGGTAAGACTCTAGGAATATTCATTGGCAACTGAAATTGAGAAACTGAGAAAGATGGCCGAACAAACTGGGAGAGCAATTTACATCCAGATACCAAGGCCACCAGGGTAAAAAGACCTGGGTGCCTGGCAACCAACAAAACATGTGCTAGACCTTGGTTTCAGGGTGGCTTTCCCACACCTGGCATATAGCTGGTCATGCAATTTAGACCTTCTGCCCTGGTACTGACCAATTAGTGGAGATCACAGCCCTGCAAGGGCACATATGAAAAAGTTGATGAATATTGTATCAAGATCCTCCATGAGACCTCAGCTAAAATTTTTACCTTTGGAAAGGAATAAAACTCTTCAAGGAAAAGAATTCAGTGTTCACTCTTTCAGAGACACATCAACTGATTTTTTTAAGTAAATTTTATTTTTCAAATCTCTGAGGGGTCCCAAACAAGACTTGCAGCCAGGGGAGCAATGGACAGAGGCAGCTCACCCTAGACAAACACTCCAAAACCCTTTCCACAAATCTGCTTTTCTGTGATTCTGCAGGAAGGTGAGAGCAGCCCCTCCTAATCTCACATCTTTCCCATAGTGTTGTAAGAGAGTCACAGCAGCCCCACCCAGTCTGTCTTCTGCTAATATTTTTAACATAGGTCTAACCATGTCTGTCTGCCCGCTTAATAAACATATCATCAAAATTTCCTGGTTTATTTGGGGGAAACTCTTCCTGCACAAGGTCAAGAATCCATGCACCACTGGTGAATTTTCTGCAAACCTGCCCTGGGCCAGGCCCCATTTCTGGTAACATTTTGAAATTGAAAACTAATGTGATTGCAAAAAGAAGTGACATGTGTGTTTTAATAGGAAAAAAAATATGTGGTTTCTTGTAATAAATTGTTCATTTTGAGTGAGTAAAAAGAGACAAACTAAGATCAAGGAAATTAGTAGACAGTTACTAGAATAAAGATATTGAGAGAAGAATTTTATAAATAAATTCTAGAACAAAATTATGTGACTGTTCTTACACCCTAATGCAGCAAGGACTACTAAATATATTAATTCAAATGAGAGTTGATGTGGCTATAAAACATGGCCCTCCATATCTGATCCTGAAGTAGAGGAAAGGTACTTATGAGACTCTTACTGTCCTCCTGACCTGTGGAATTTTTGGACTGTAATTGTAATTTACATTGTGTTCTCACAGCCTGGCCCCAAATAAACCTTACTGTGACAGCTCCCAAGTGTACAACTAGCAGACATCAGATTAAAAATGAACACTTAATAGTTAGTAACAGGTGAGCCATAGTAAATAAGATTCCATCTCAAGGTCAGACTGTTAAAAGTGGTTTGACATATAGTGTGCTGGCGAACTTAAGTAAATGTAATATAGGATGCAAAACACAGAGAAATGAAGAGCATGATTTAGATCATGAAAGCTTCTAAGTTCGAAATGATCCAGAGTGTTTTTCTAATGAAGGCCTGTGGGTTGACTGTCCCCCATATACCTGCTTTTCTCTTTTCAGAAGCTTTGAATTCCATCCAAGATTAATGTCTTACTGCATCACCAATAGCTAATCATTCATCAACAGAAATGTTGCCACTAAGGCTCCCTAACATTCCATTCCTAGCACTTGAGATAATATTGTCTAACGGAAACATCAATAACTAAAGCATTGTTTCAGCTGATTTATAGGAAAAGCAGTGTGGGCAATAAATGGGCCACATACTCAACCTGACAAGCTCAGGGAAGGCCTGCATGGTGGGACTTACAACACATGAACTTCAATAACCACAGAGGATGGTCTGAAATTAAAACTCTTAACCAAAGTGAGTCATGCTGGGTAGTCATGTCCTAGGATGGTCTCTTTCCTGACAATGGTCAACCTTTACCTTTACTGAGGGTGTTTATTGTCTTTTACCTCTACCATAACTTACCTTTAAAATATCAGGGTGATTTTATTTTTCTCAGAACCTTCCCTGCACCAAAGTACAGAGCAGGGACCACATATATTCTCATTACCATTGTTATTGAGTTAATTATTTTCTTAAGATTTTATTTATTTATCTTTAGAGAGTGGGGAAAGAAAGGAAACAGAGAGGGAGAGAAACTTCAATGGGTGGTTGCCTCTCACTGGGGACTGCGCCCACCACCCAGGCATGTGACCTGACTGGGAATTGAACTGGCAGCCCTTTGGTTCCTAGGCCAGAGCTCAATCCACTGAGCTACACCAGCCAGGGCTGTTACTGTGTTAATTCTTAAATGCTGACTTTCCTATACCAACCAAGTTAACAAATATATGTGCCTATTTGTTCTACTTTTTATCCAAGAGATGTTTGCATTTGCTTTCTTTCATTAACCTCTCTGATCTATTGTCAATAAATATCACGTGACCCCATACATAGGCCCCTGGATATTACTGCACTGTACAAAATATGGTGCAGAATTTCCATTCTTCAGAACATTTTCTCAGTCCATTGAGATTTTTCTTCCCCACAATCATCGTCATGTTTGGTTCAAACATGACGCCTTACAAAAATAGTCTTCTGTTGAAACATCTCTTACATTGACAGGGGAAATTCCCACTTTTTGTTAGAACTTAATCTTTCTCGTGACCTGCCCTCACTCTGCAACTATCCAGAGGCCTTCCAAGAGTTGCCTCATCACAACAAGACACTCACCACCCACATCACTTAGAAAATTTCAAACGTTTTAGATGCTCTTCTAAAATCCAAGAAAGAAGATCCAGCATTTTTCTATGATATCACATGAGAGACTCAAGGCTTCTCTGGTGCAACTCCAGAATTGCACAGACTGCAAATAGACTGAGACATTCTGTGTATTTTCTATAGGCACTAGGCATGTATGCCTACATTTTTTAACTTTATTTATTGTTGTTCAAGCACACTTGTTTTTACCTCCTCCCAAGCCATATGCAATTGTCACACATGATCCTACCCTCCTTTGACTTTGTCCATGTGCCCTTTATAGATGTTCCTGAAACCCTTCCCTTCTTTCTCCCCTGATATTATCCCCCTGCCTCCCTTCTGGCTGCTGTCAGTTTGTTATTAATTTCAATATCTCTGATTATATTTTTTCTGCTTTTTTGTTTTGTTGATTAGTTCCACTTATAGGTGAGATCATGTTGTATTTGTCTTTCATAGCAGCACAATTTACAATATGCTTAGTTTTTTTTGTTTCCTTTTATATTAGAGAGATTGAAAGTTTAAAGATAACTTTCCTCTCCTCCTAATAATTGAAAATCGAGATGTGAATGAAATTCAGCCTCTGAGATGAATTTGTGTGTCGTTTGGAGGCTGGAAGGGAGATGGAGTCATTATTTCTGCTACTGTGTTGACTGATGATGGGCTGTGGCAGACAGAGCTTTATGTGAAGAAGCAGGTATTTCTCTACCTCTGGGTGTACTGTGGCTATGTAACATTGAAACTGACCTTCCAGGGGCAACTCCCTACCTTCCATTCCTTTAGCTCGTCATGGTTTTACAAGCACTGCTGTTGTTGTTAAAGGTTATTCTACATTCATTTTCATGGCAGGTTTAATTTAATAGTCCCAAATTGGAGACAACACAAATGTCCATAAAGGGGTGAATAGATAAAATTAACACATCCTAGGAATGAGATATATCTAGAGAATAAAAAGAAAGAACTATATCAAAATCAGTGTGTTGCACCTGGAAGACAACCTCAGCCTAAATTTATATAGCTTATGGTAACATTTTGAAAATTCCAGGTAACACAAAATAATGTATAAGAAAACAGCCTCTCAGAATTTCCTTAACACTAAAAAATGTGGTGCAGAGGTGAAGATAAAGTATATTGCAAGAGGACATGAGAAGATTTTAATAGCAAGGGACATGGTCTTTATTTTCATTGTACAACTTCTCCGGTGCATGCATCTGAAACACTTCATAAATTGCATACTGTCAGTAAGTTAAGTTTATGGTACTCAACTACAAGTCAACAAATATACTAAAATTATCCACGTATAAATTAAATATTGCCTAAAGTATAAGTTGAATGGAAAGTACAAAACCAAACAAAGAAATACCTAACAGTAACATATTTTCTTGCCTATTTTTTCTGGGTGTCCAGCAGGGGGCAGCAGAATTACTCTGCAGGCTGGAGCCTTTCTGGGCATGGCTGATCTCCCCACATCACCAGCACCCACAGCACAGTAGGGACCAGCCTCACCAGCATCAATCATTCCACAGTCTCCCTAACTCCTCAAGCTCCCCACTTGAACTGAGTCCACTCCTCCAACCAGCCAAGGGTCAGCGTACCAAAGGTTAGTCCTATGCAGGCAATTTTTTTAACACCCTCTGTTTTTCAAATACAAAATGGCCACTAATTCTTTAGGCCTCAGCCAAGAGTCTTTCTCAAAAGTGTTCTCTGTGATCTCCAGACCACCTAAGTCTCAAGTACATGTTGTAAATGCTCCAGAAGTTTTCTTTTATGATCCTTCACTTGTTTATGGTTAATTTCTTAGAGTCATGATTTATCTGAGATCTGGTTGCTGTGACAAGGTAAACTCAATGAGCACAGCACCCACACTTGTCTTGTTCTTTTTGGAGTTTTCAGGGCTCAGCAAAGAGCCTGACATATCACAGATGCCCTGTAAAACTCAGTAAATCAATAAGCGAAACTGCACAGTGGAAGCCTGTCACTGTGGGTGACACCTGCAGTGAGATTACATTTCTTATAGACACAAAGTCACTGGTGTCAGCACGAGAGGAGGCCACCGCCTCCTTGGAGACATCGTTGGGTCAGGCTTTTACTTCTCATACATTCAGGAGGAATGAAAGGAACATCCTAATATAGGGGACTCAAGACCTGGAAATTTTTAGCTTAAGGAAAAAGTTATTAAGCCTAGCAAGTAATGTGTATGTTAAACCTTTTGTTTCAGAAACTACAGATAAGGCCCATCCTGGCTCTTGGGAAACAGCCGGACCCTGGGGCGCAGGTTAGAGATTACCACCTGAGGACTTGTTCAAGGCATCCAGGTCTTTGTATCCAGGAGGAGACAGACACTACCCCTCCCCTTGGGAACAACCAAGTGCTCAGAATGGGAATGCTGCAGCTTCACTCACCTAATCCTCCCTAAATTTCAAAGCCCTCACCACATCTTGTCTTTCCCAACATTCCTTATAAAAATTCTGACCAGGAAAGAGAAGGGAAGATGGTTTGTTAGGGTATGAACCTGCCATCTTCTCAGATTGCCAGCCATCTGAATAAAGTGCCCATAAAAATTCAATCGCTGTCATTGCTTATTGGATTTGGTAGTGACAGGCAGCTTGAATGTGGGTGTCATTTCCAGTTACACTAACAGTGAAGGGTTGGACTGTATTCCTCCAAAATGACAGTCTTCCACAGGCCCACCTTGTGAGTTATGTCTCATCACTCAGGGCCTGTGTTTTTCCTGTTCTCACAGAAACCTGACCAGACAGAAACTCTGGATCCTCAACACCTGAAAGAGTTACTGCCAGTGGAGGAAAGAGCGTATCCTGACCTTATTGGAATCAGGGAAGACACTTCATTTACAGAATTCCTGCTCCATGGGTCACCCGTCTGCTGTTCCTGAAGACATCTGTGTAGTTCATGATGTCCTGAGGAACAAGGGGAACTTCCTGTGCAGAACAGGACAGGAGAGTCCAGGATCTGTGGTTGCTTCCATCTCAGAGGGGCTGATGGTTCTACAAGAACATCTCTTTTCCCAACAAAACAACACACAGGGCCCTGGTTGAGTATTCACATGGAGATGCTCCAGCTCCTAGGCCCTGTGGGAGGACAGGAGCACAGAAGTGACTCCATATCCCAATGTAATGATGGCAGACACACAGGACATTTTCGGGATCAACCCTATCGGACACCAACCTCTCTAATAACCGGAGGAGAACCTTCATCAGGCTCTTCCTTTAAACATTTGAAAAGAGAGAGCTCTGTCTGAAACAGCACATTCCCCTGGTTGGGCAGTTTTCCTGACACCGGACTCACAGTTTTCTCAATAATGCCTGCCTTTTCACTGGGCTCACCCTGCACTGATCAGTGTCCCTATAAAACCCATGACATTGGCTGCAGTTCTATTTCTTTCCTCTAGGGGACAACACTGAGACTCACAGGAAATAAACATAGGAACCTGTCTTTGGTTAAGGAGATGCAGAAGGAGCTTGATTTTCATCCCCTGCATTGATAAGCTTTTCTTGGGCCCTCCCTCTTGACTGCTCTCACCCACCTGTTACTTCTAGAGACTGTCAACAAAAAGAGGCTGTGCAGCATCCATGAGAACCTTAGAGTGCTACATGGCAGGCTGGCAAGCCTCTCAGGGTATTCTGATCAGAAATTTCTAGCTGGGCAGGTGATGGTAAGTTGTCACATCCCAGGCCTATATTTTAATTAGGAAACTTCCATTTTTTGCCTGAGTGAGACCTGATCCTTTTTTCTTTTCTTTCTTTTTTTTTTCCATCTCGGATAGGATAACTTTGACAGATCAGAATGTTCTTGTTGGACCATTCAAATACACAGAATCTGGAGCAAGTGTATGATAACACAGAACCCTTTATATTACCTGGTCCTCTGGACACCTTCTCTCTACCATGTAAACTTTAGCAATCCTGTACACATTGATGTAAAAAGTATGTTGTCCCTTTTGCCTTTTTTCCAGTTCTGGAAATTTCCCTTCTATGTTATCTCTCACCTCCTAATGGATTCTATGCAGCATTTTCACTCTGCACTTTGATTGTAATGTACAAAACAAGCTGCAAAACTGCCTTTCCTCAAAGCATTTGAGTTCTTTCTCCCAGGCATATGAGGTCAGTTTTGCTTAGATAAGCTCATTGCATTGCTTCCAGGTTTGAAAGTTTCTAACTTTGACAGGGCCTGGGAGCACCTCCTCCCTCAGGGGTTTCTGTGCTGCTGTCTACCCTAAGCCTGTCATCATCCATGGGCAAGTCTGGTGGTGACCACAAGAAAGCCTCTCAGGCAGAAATCAGAGATTGTCCTGCAGGCAGAAGCACAAAGACAGGTCTAATAAACAGGCATGAAACTCCATGGAGGACCAGGAATCCCACAGGCACCTGGTCTTTCGTCACAGTCCTTTCTTCCTGGGGAAACAGGACACCTCCCACTTCATACACCAAAACTGCAGGTCCTACTGATACTTTGGGCTTTGAATCTTTGTCCCTGGAAGCAAAGTGCAGTCTGGTGACAACCTCAGATGGAAGATAGGTTCCCACTGCAGGTGTCACCCACCTTGAAATCTCTCACCCACAGTGTCATCTCTGTGACCTTCCTGATGGGAGGGAATAAAGCCTTCTCAGAGCATTTGAGAACATGAAGAAGACTGGATTCCCACCTGGGGTTCTGTGTCACAAACAGAAATAATCTCCATATTTTGAGGACACCTGGGGTTCTCTGTGCTGTGCTGACAGACCACAGACCAACACACAACACTGCTGTGATCAATGCTGGCATGAGTGGGTCCTCCTCTCAGGCATAAGTGAGCCCCCATCAACCTTGCTATTGCAAGTGTACCATTTAGGACAGTAAGATCACTTTCTCCTGAGATCTTGTCAGATGTGGAGTCTATGACCCACTGCTCCCCCTTCATAATCTGCAATTTAAAAAATCTGGAGCCTTTCCCTATGGACAGGAGAGCAGAAGAAACAGCAAATCTCAGAACATTTTTATTATCAGGTTCAAAGGTAACCTTTAAATTTTCTGTAATAAGAACTCAAATGTTGATATATTTAGATGATAAAATAATGTCAGTGATTTATCTTATTTAGTAATAATTTAGGTACACAGTGACTTTAATTAATGCCAAGGTGTAGTGGGATTGAACTTTCAGTTAGATTTGTTAAGGCAGCTGGAGGGTAGTGGCTGGGCTGTGAATGGAAGACTAGTTGCCACCCCAATGTGCCTTTCAGAATATGGATTTTGCTCCTGTTATTGGGAAAATGAAGGCTCAAAAAAAAAAAAACAGTGAGAACTTCCCTCTTAACTGCCTAGGAAGTATGTAGAAGGACCAGCTGAAGGAGGAACATTCACAAGGAAATGTCAAGCCAATATTTATTTACTATTCATTTGCTTTGAAATCTCCATGCTATGGCGTGTGTGTGTGTGTGTGTGTGTGTGTGTCCTGAAGCTTCAAACCACAATGCTTTTTGTTCTTTACCTTCAGAACAACATATGTCTTAACTAATCAACACTTCTTTGGATCTCTTTGTTTTACTTCAGAATATTCATTAGTAAAATAGATTCTGTACATTGTCTCCTGTTAATCTCCCTCTGTTGATTTGATTATTAGATGAATAGCTAGAGGAATTGTGAGAGGTGAGAGAAAAAAAATCCTTTGCTCCCACAGCTGACTGTCATGATCTCTAGTTGAATAATAAATGGAAACCTGACTGGTGTGGCTCAGTTGGTTGTCCCACAGAGCAAAAAAATGTCCCCGGTTTGTTTAGAGGTGAGGGCACATGCCTGTGTTTTAGGCTTGTCCCCTGTCAGGGTCCATACAAGACACACTGGTTGATGTTTCTCTTTTACATTAATGTCTCTCTCCCTCTCTTTGTCCATTCCTTCCCTTTCTATAAATAAATATATAAGAAGGAAAGAAAGAAAGAAAGAAAGAAAGAAAGAAAGAAAGAAAGAAAGAAAAAGAGAGAAAGAAAGAATTTTATAAAATAATAAAAGGTAAAAGGAAAACACCTGGCACCTGTAAGTAAAAATGTGTAAAATTGTCAGGAGAACAGGTTACAAGAGATACATTGACAATAAGAGAAGGATGTAGCCTGCTAAACACGAGGTGGATAGATCTGTTTCTGCTCTTAAATTAACACCACCAATACAGTCCCGTAACTGGGCACAGTACTTTGTGTTATCTGAAAGCAGGAAGACCTTTGAACTCTAGTAACCAATAACCCCAAAGAATAATGCCAGGGGAGAAATAACTTAGATTTCAAAGATAGTAAAAATAGTAAGATGGATGTGGGAAACCAAGCCTCCAAGTCTAAAATCTCTCATTCCCAGTCCCCTCATTACTACTCTGTAAGATAAAGAAATAAAAAGACTTTATTTGCCAGTGCTTAGAAAAATGTAAAGATTTTATTAGAAGAGGTGTCAATTTAGGAGGGCCAAAGTAGAAAACCTTTGACGTCTAATTAATCTACACATTAAAAAGTTTTAAAAATTAGGGCTCTAAATTTTAAATGAATAAATGGCAAATATATTCTTATTTGGAAATTAGAAGCTTCTAGAAGAAGCACAGATAAATCTTCTCTTAAAAATAATAAAAACTATTAGGGACTGTCTCTGAACTAAAGAAGGCTCCTATAGGTAATAAATGCCAGCACCACATAACTCCTCCTTCCACAGTCCCTCCATTGTATTCTTTGTCTCTCAGTTACTTTTTACTTAGTCATAATTGCCTTCTTTCTTTCTTATTTTATCCTTTTTATCTCTTTTATATCTCTTTTACATTATTACCACTACCAATCCCTAATACCAATACCAATCCACTACCACTCCCTAATAGGCTTAGAGAAAATGACAATAGAAATTTAGACAAAATAATCCAGGGATTCTAGCAGCCCCCTTCAGAAAAAAACAAACAAGCAAGCAAGCAAACAAACAAAAACTTTCTTTTATAAAGAGGGCAATGAGGGGTTATATATATTTCTAAAACTAAAAAAGAATATAAAAATCTATGTAAAAAATAAAAGATTTTCTGCAGGACTCTGATGGGATTGCAAAAAAATTCTTATTGAACTGTTGGGACACAAGATCACAGCAATTCTGACCTCCTCCATGAATGCACCTATGGGTTCCTGGGAGTGAAGCCATGGATTCACCAAATAAGGTTTCCTGGGAAAATCCTGTAGAGAAGTCTGTTCCCTTTAAAAGAGGATATAGATTGAAAACAAGAAAACATATAAAAGCAAGCATATGGGTGCTCAGTGGAATAAAAGGTGTTTCCTTTTCTCCTTACTTATAGTTAAAAATAAATTAAAATTACTATAATAGAGGAAATCCTGAAGGCACTTGTAGGTACTGGGACTACTTTATCTGTCCTTAACAAAAGCCAGTTAAAATTAAAGCTTTGGTGCAGATTGTAGGGGCATCTAACCAACCAATGAATGTTCTTAAGTTACAACCTGTCCCCTTCAACTATAAAATGTCATGAGATAACATATATTTTTACTGCTCTAATCAGCCTCAGTTTACCTGACAGGGAGAGATTTTGTTTAAACTCATGGCACCCACATATTCTTTTCCTTGAAGGGTGAAATGTATTTGAATACTGAAACAATGAGGAAAATAATAATTATAAAGGAACTTCCACAAGAAGAAAAAACACATCTTGAGACTTAGCGTTTCTTGCAGGATGTTCCAATAGAACTTTGAGCTCTTTCCAGTACAGATATTGTTGAGATCAATCAGCCACTCCTAATGTAATAACCTTTGATTATACTTTGCCTCTGCCTAATATTTGCCATTTTACTTGAAGACCTGATGCACTAGCTGGAATGAAGCACATTATATCAAATACTTTAAACGGAGACATGATTTATATTGAAGCATTTATAATTCTGCCACCTTGCTAGTAGAGAAACCAAATAAAAAGGGCAGAGACTTGTACATACTCTTAGAACTATAAATAAAATAGTTATTACTAGATATCCTGTGATACCAAATCCACATACTTTATTATCATCCACATATGTGGACTCTGAACATTTTTCAGTAATAAATTTATGCAGTACATTGTTCAGCACTTCAGTATAAAATAATGCACAGTCAATATCTCTTTGCCTTCACTTGGGAAGACTGACAATTTACTTGCACTAAAATGTCCCAGGTAGATACAGAGAGTCCCACCTATTTCTCCCAGAGATTAAGATTTGATTTATCTTTATGCTCTAGGATACTACTAGGCTTAAAAACGACACAATTTACTTTTCAGAACAGCTAGCAAGAAAAGGAGATCAGGTCTCAAAGGATAAGCTTCCATTTTGTTTACATCAAATAAAATAGATTGACATCTCATATCTAGAGATGGATATTAGTTAGCCTCAAAAGAATCAATGGAATCTTATTTTTTCCTCTTTTAAAATAGAGGAAGAATCTTAGAGGATGCTGGTTTTTACTGGCTATTGTCACAATTGTGTCAACATTTTTTCCAGTTTTTGTATGTTTTATTAAAGTCAAATTCATGGAACCTGCCCCTTTCCCCCAAAAAACAAGATATAAAATATCTAAAATATTATCTAAAGTCCATATTCTGACACTTATTAAGTAAAAATTTTCTAACTCTTCATACAAAAATACTTAGGAAGATTTAGTTCAAAAAGAGACATAACCTTTGACCTATGCAATCTTATCATCAGCCATCAGACTGAGAAGCCAAAGAGCTCTCCCTCCCTGCATGACAGTCATTTCTTCTTTAGACATGTTATGCAAACAAACAGATAAGATAGCTATGGGCTCTCCTTTTTTTATGTTTTCATTATTTTGAATGTCCACTCAATTCCCATTATACTCAAAACTTCTGCAAGTTTCTCACATTCTGCACCTATTGTTTTCAACTTGATGTAACAGTCTTATCACAGCAACTTTGCTGCCTTCTTTGCAGAATTAAGACATCTACAATGCATTTTGCCCACTAACCATCTCTTTGTTTCCAGGGATGGTTCACAGGAAACTCCCTTCTGATGCTGACTTAATGTGGTTTACATATCAATCCGTGGACAATGAACAGTCATATGACCAAATTGGATAGGCAATAACTTCTATGATGGATGCAATGAAATGTGTTTATTTTTACATCAGTAAGAAAGTCCCAACAATCTGAATGAATTGTTCTAACTCAGGTTTGTCATGACAAAAAAATTAAAAAACCCTACATTTGTACTAGCTGTCACAATGACCTTGGCATAGCTCACAACACTACAATGTAGTGGAAGCAGCAGGCCATCTGAACTTGCTCAGGTAAGTATACTAAATACAGCAGGCAGGTTGCAGAATTATTAGATGTTATACAGATATTGGAACATTTGGAAATTATCAGAACTGGAGAGCATTATGCTAAGTGAAATAAGCCAAGTGATGAGGGAAAAATACCATATGATCTCACCTTTAACCGGAACCTAATCAACAAAACAAACAAGCAAGCAAAATATGACCAGCAACAGTGAAATTTAGAACAATCTGAGAATAACCAGAGGGGAGGTGGGAGAGGATAATGAGAGGAAGTGGGGAAGGGATTTCAGAAACAAGTCTAAAGGATACACAGACAAAACCAAGGTGGAGGGGATGCAAACAAGGGTGGGAGATGGGGATGGTTGGTGTGAGGGGGAGTGGTGAGGGGTAAATGGAGACAACTTTAATTAAATAACAATAAAACAATTTTTAAAAGAAAATTACTAGAGAAAAGAAAGAATTTCAAGACTTCTAAAGCTGCTACCACGAAAGCAAAATAAATTCACTTATCTGATGCTGCAGCTAGCTGGGCAGTATTAAACAGCCAAATTATTTTGATTGAGAATGCTTGTTACTTTTTATTAAACCAATAAAAAAACCTTCTTTTACAGTTCTAGTGGATCCCTGCAGAAAAAGAAAAGGGGCCTGACAACAAAAAAGGGGGATCTTTGAAGAAAACAAGCATTAAACAGTCAAATGGGAACCAATCTTATCTATATGGAATCAATTATTGATACTTTAGCATGTATAGGAACTATCACATTAATTTTAAAAACATGATTTCATGAAGTATCAGTACTACAGGAAACCTCTTAATTTAGCTCATAAAGTCTGCAGCAGATGTTCTATCTGTCCAAATATGACACTGGAAAGTCATTCAACTAGGCCCATATACATTTCTCACTTTCCCCAGACCCACTTGAAACATGGAAATTGAACTTTATATGAATGCTACTATCTCAAGAATACAAATATGGGTTAGTTTTAAATTGTATATATTCTCCAATTGGGTGTATTAGCAACAGCCTCAACAAAGTTAAATTATTATTGGGAGAAATTAATACCAGTTCGGGAATTCTCCGACTTACAGTGATGAGGGACTCATTTCTCTGGGCAAACAATGCAATGCATTCCTCATATATGGCCTATTTATAATATTCTCATTGTCCCATCACCATAATTTTCTAGATTTGTATATTTCTAGATTGAAATATACAAAATGTGCAATTAAAACTTAACTAAATAAAATTTTAGAATCTTTTAACCCCCTTTAGCTAAAAAACCTTTTAACCTAAAATTTACACCTTTTGTTAAACACAGAGCTCTTCTCCTCATTCAATAGTCACTGGTTACCCTACACATACAAACAGAGGGACACATAGATCAACCCTGCTAAAATTAGACATTCTGCATTATTATCAAAACTTATTAATCAACTTATAGTGCATGATAAATTAGTGATATCCATTTCACAGGTGCACTGCTAGGCAATGATGATGACTTCAAAGACAATGACATATTGTGTGTAATGGAGGAGACATCAGTTAAACAGGCTCGCCACCATTTTTGGAAAAAACCTTATCAGGGTCCCAACAGCCAATGTACACCTGCCCCTGTCTCTGATGCTTTCTTCTACTCATCACAATCAAACATATGTCAAGGATGAGAAGTTGCTGGTGTCAGAGATAGAGAGCTATCCCAAGACATTGACCAATGCTTTATAACTAAAAATTGATGTTGACCATTGTAAGTTTGATTATCTTTACCTGTATGCTAATAATACTTATAGTTGTTCTTTGGGCTTTTCTCAAACAGTATGCATATAGCACAACTGTTAATAATTTCTAAAGGTGTATATGATAACTTTTATTTTACTAAAAATGCTCTTTTTATGGTTTTCCTTTTGAGGCAGGTTGGTAAGAAGCTAGAAATACTCCTTTGCAAGTGAAATGGGGAAATTGAGAAAGGTGACTGAACAAAGTGGTCGAGCAATTTACAGCTGGATACAAAAGTTTACCCAGGTGAAAAGACCCAGGTTCCTTGCAATAAATGAAATGTGCTGGATGTTGCTTTCAGGGTGGTCTTTTCTCTTCTGGCATATAGCTGCTCATGCAATTTAGAAATTCTGGCCTGGTACTGAACAATTAGTGGAGATCGCAGCCCTGAAATGGCACACCTGAAAAAGCTGATGAATATTATCTTGAGATCTTCCCTGAGACCTTGCCTAAAATTTTCACCTTCTGAAGGCAATGAAACTCTTCAACACAAATAAAATTGTGTGCACTCTTGTTTTTTATTTTTAAAATATTCTATTTATTTATTTTTTAAGAGAGTGAATGGAGAAAGAACAAAAGAGGGAACCATCGATGAGTGAGGGCAAACATCAACAGGTTGCCCCAACAGGAGACCTTGCCTGAAACCCAGGCATATGTTATCACTTGAAATTGAAGCAGTGACTTTTCAGTTTATAGGCTCATGCTCAGTCCACTGAGCTAATCAGCCGGTGCACCATACAAACTTCTTGAGGCATACCTAGTGAATTGCTTCTCTTTTTTTTTTAGGCGAGGATAAATTTTCTTTCTTGTTATCTCTGAGGAGTTCCCAGGAGAGTTTCAGTAAGGGACCACAGCAGCAGCATCTTGTCTCAAAGCAAACCCCCTAAACATTCCTACAAGGCCCCTTTTCTGTGACTCTGAGATAAGTTGAGAGCATCCCCTCCTAGTCTCATGTGTTTCCCATAAGGTTTTAAGAGAATCAAAGAAGCCTCACCCAGTCTCTCTTCTGATACTCTTTTTATTCTGGGTCCATCCTTGTATCACCACCCCCTGCTTAAATAAATATACACTCAAAATCACCTGAGCTTGTTTTGTGAAATTCTTCCTGCCCAAAGTCAAGAATCCATGTTTTACTCGTTAACCTTAGGTAAACCTGCCCTGAGCAGGGCCCCCATTCTGGCAACATCTTGAAATTTAGAAGAAATGCTATTGCAAAAGAAGGGAAAGTGATGTGTATGTGTGTTTTAAGAGAGTTTAAAAGTCAGGTGTTTAACCCTGGCTGGTGTGGCTCAGTAGACTGAGTGGAGCCAACAAACCAAAGGGTTGCCAGTTTGATTCCCAGTTAGGGCACATGCCCTGTAGGGGTATGTGGGAGTCAAGCACACATGGATTATTCCCTCCCTCTCTTTCTCTCTCCCTTCCCCTCTCTCCAAAAATAAATTTATAAATTTTTTTTTTAAGTAAGAAGTTTGTCCTACTACGTTGGTTATTTCTGAGTGAAAGGAAAATAACTAAGATGAAAGAAAGTTGTAGAATATTACAGGAATAAAAATATTGAGAAAGGAATTTTATGAATAAATGTTAGAACCTTATTATATAAATATCATCATGCCCTAACTCAATAGGGACTGCTAACTGTATTATTCGAATAGAAGCCTAAGTGGCTATAAACCACAGCCCTCCATACCTGCTGCTGAAGCAGAGAAAATGTAGTGATGAAACTCCTTCTGTCCTCATCTCTGGAAATTGTAGATGGTAATTGCTTTGACAGTATTGTGTTCTTAGAGCCTGGCCCCCAAATAAACTTTAAGGTGACAGCTTCCTAGTGTACAACTAACAAAAATAAGATTAAAAACGAATAATTAATAATAGATGGGCATAGTAAATAAGACCCCACCTCATGGTCAGATGGCTAAAACTGGATTGGTGTACAGTGTGCCCTCAAACTATAAGTAAATGTAATACAGGATGCAAA
>PVKU01008550.1:0-72421 GCA_004027475.1 Anoura caudifer | reverse complement strand
TTTTCTTATCCATTCAGCTATTCTATATCTTTTGACTGGAGCATTTAATCCATTTACATTTAAGGTTATTAATGCTAGGTACCTATTCATTGCCATTTTCATACCTGTGCTTCTCTCTCTCTCTCTCTCTCTCTCTCTCCTTTCTCTCTCTCTCTCTCTCTCTCTCTCTCTCTCTCTCTCTCTCTCTCTCTCTCTCTCTCTTCCTTACTTTCCTTAAAGCACTCCCTTTGGCATCTCTTGCAGAACTGGTTTGGTAGAGGTGTATTCTTCCAGACTGCTTTTGTCTGGGAAGCTCTTTATTTGGCCTTCTATCTTGATTGAAAGCCTTGCTGGGTAAATTAGTCTTGTTTGCAGGCCTTTTTGTCTCATTACTTGGAATATTTCTTGCCATTCTCTTCCAGCTTGGCTGCTAACCTTATCAAGACTCCCTTGTATGTTACTTCCTTTTTTTCCATTGCTGTCTTTAAGATTCTCTCTTTGTCTTGGAATTTTGCCATTTTAATTATGATGTGTCTTGAAGTGGACCTCTTTGAGTTTCTCTTGATTGGGACCCTCTGTGTTTCCTAGCTTTGTATGACTTTTTCTCTCATCAAATTAGGGAAGTTTTCCATCATTAGTTTTTCAAATAGTTTTTCTATCCCTTGCTCTTCTTCTCCTTCCAGTATCCCTATTGTATAGATATTATTATGTTTCATATTGTCTTGCATTTCTTTTAATCCCTCTTCATTCATTCTGAGCCTCTTTTCCTTTTCTTGCTCTTTCTGGGTGTTATTTTCTATTTTATCCTCCAACCCACTGATAAGATCTTATGCTTCATCTATTCTGCTTTTCATTCCTTCTACTGTGTTCTTCAGTTCAGAAATTGTATTCATTTCCTCTTGGCCCTTGTTGATAGTTTCTATTTCCTTTTTCATGTTGACATAGTTTGCAGTGAGTTCATTGTAGCTTCCCTGTAGTTTCTGGTAGCTCATTGGGTGCTCATGGAGCTTCCTGACAACCATTGCTTTGAACTGAATATCTAATAGTTGAGTTGCCTCCATTTCATTTAGCATTTTTTTCTGGGCTCCCTCCTTTCCTTTCATTTTGGGATTATTCCTTTGTCTTCCCATTGTTTGTGAGACTCTTCTTTTTAGCCTCAGCATCTTAAATTGATCTGTTCTGGCTCCCTGGTTTATGGTATGAACTTCTGTGGTAGAATACCTGTGAGATTCAGTGGTGCAGTCTCCTTTGGGTATCCTGGTGTTCACATCTTCCACTGTTTCAGCTGTTGGGATGCTCCCTTTTTGGGTCCAACTCTGATTTTTTCACATCTCCATGTTTTTATTTTATTTTGTTTGTTTTGTTTTGTTTGTTTTCTCACATATGATCACAGATGTGAGATCTGGGTCTTCCACAAAGCCGTCTCTTCCAGTTGCTTGGCTGCCTCCAGTCACAGGGCTACCCCCTGTCTGAGGGCTGCCCCCTGTTGCATGGCTGCCCCGAGTCACAGGGCCGCCTCCAGTTCCTTGGCCACTTCCAGTCATTCTGGTGCCCCCAGTCACAGTGCCTCCTTCCGTGACAGGGCTGCCTCCAGTCCTATATATTGCCTTTATTATGTGTAGGAATACTCCTTCTATACCCACTTTGCTGAGGGTTTTTTTATAATAAATGGGTGTTTTACCTTATCAAATACTTTTTCTGGATCTATTTATATGATTGTGTGATTTTTGTCTTTGCTTTTGTTTATGTGGTTTATTACATTTACTGATTTGTGAATATTGAACCATTCTCATATCCCTGAGATGAAACCCACTTGGTCATGGTGTAAAAATTTTTTTTCAATTTACTCAAATATTTTAATCAGGTCATATATTTCAATATTCCTTACAAGCTTGCAGTGTGGCTTGTTGAATGCCTTGTGGGAGAACAAGCATACTTATACAGGAAATTACACTGATTTGCCATCCCTGGAAGTTTTGTCCATTTGGCAAAGCTTGCTTTACCTGAGCCCATGTTGGCTCCTCCTGTTCAACTTTTTTTTTAAATTTTATTTTAATTGTTGTTCTTGTACATTTTTCTTTCTTTTACTCCCATCCCAGCCCACCACCCCAGGCCTCACCACCTCCAACCTATTTCCACCACCCCTATTGTTTTTGTTCATGTGTCCTCTATATGTTTTGCTCTAAACGCTTCACCTTTTTCCCTGAAATTTCCTCCTGTCTCTCCTCTGGTGACTGTCAGCCTATTCCCCATATCAGTGTCTTTGGTTATATTTTGCTTGTTTGTTTGTTTTGTTGATTAGGTTCCTGTTAAAGGTGAGATCATATGGCATTTGTCTTTCACAGCCAGGCTTGTTTCATTTAGCATAGTGCTCTCCAGTTCCACCCATGCTGTCATGAAGGGAAAGAGCTCCTTCTTTCTTTCTACTTCATAGAATTCCATGGTGTAGATGTATCATAGTTTCTTGATCCATTCATTTACTGATGAGCACCTAGGTTGCTTCCAACACTTGGCTATTGTATTAATGTTTTGTTGGATGAGGTATGCCAATATTTTGTTGAGGATTTTAGGATCTATGTTCATCAGGGATATGGGCCTGAAGTTTTCTTCCTTTGTTGTGTCTTTGTCTGGTTTGGGGATTAGGTTGATGCCAGCTTCATAGAAAGAGTTTTGGAGTCTTCCATCATTTTGGATTTTTTGGAATAGACTGTGAAGGATAGGGGTTGGCTCTTCCTTAAAGCTTTGCAGAATTCTCCTGTGAAACCATTTGGTCAGGGCTTTTGTGTGTTGGGAGTTTTTTGTTTACTGCTTCAATTTCATCTGCCGTTATTGGTCTGTTCAGGCTTTCTGCTTATTCTTCATTGAGTTTTGGAGAATTATATTTTTCTAGAAAATTGTCCATTTCACCTAGGCTTTCAAATTTCTTGGCATACAGTTCTTCATAGTAATTTCATACAATTCTTTGTATTTCTGTGGTGTCAGTTGTAATTTATCCTCTTTCATTTTTTATTGTGTTTATTTGGGTCCTCTCCCTTTTTTTCTTAACAAGTCTGCCTAAGGCTTCTCAATTTTGTTTACCTTTTCAAAGAACCAGCTCCTGGATTCATTGATCCTTAGAATGGTGTTTTTATTCTCTATGTCATTTAATTCTGCTGTGATCTTGGTTATTTCCTTTCTTCTACTTGATCTGGGCTTTGTTGTTGTTCCTTCAGTTCTTGTAGGCATAGGGTTAGGTTGTTTGTTTGAAATGTTTCTATCTTTTTTATGTAGGCCTGTATTCCTATGAACTTCCCTCTCAGGATTGCCTTCACTGTGTGCCATAAGTTTTGGGTTGTTGTGAGTTCATTTTGGTTTGTTCCCAGAAGCTTTTTGGTTTCTTCCCTAATTTCATTCCTGACCCATTCATTGTTAAACAACATGCTACTCAATCTCCATGATATTGTGTGTTTTGGGTTTTTCCCCTTGTGGTTGGTTTCTAGTTTCAGTCCCTTGTAGTCAGAGAAAATGCTTGGTATGAGTTCAATGTTCTTGAATTTGTTGAGGCTAGTTTTGTGTCCTATCATGTGGTCTATCTTTGAAAATGTTCCATGTGCATTTGAAAAGAATGTGTATTTAGTTTCTTTGGAATGAAGGGCTCTATATGTATATGAATTAAGTCCATTTCATCTAGAGTGGTGTTCAATGTCACAATATGTTTGTTGATATTTTGTTTAGAAGATCTGTCCATTTTTGACATTGGGGTATTAAAATCCCCTACTGTAATTGTGTTGCTGTCAATATCTCTCTTGAAATCCTCTAAGATTTCTTTATGCATGTAGGTGCTCCTATGTTAGGTGCATATATATTTACAATGTTTGTGTCTTCTTGGTGGATTCTTCCCTTGAGTATTATGAAGTGACCTTCTGGGTCTCTCTGTATGGCCCTTCTTTTGACGTCTCTTTTGTCTGATATGAGTATTGCTACCCCGGCTTTTTTCCCCTGTCTGTTTGCTTGGAAAATTTGTTTCCAGCCCTTCACCGTGAGTCTGTGTAGGTCTTCTGTTCTGAGGGGGGTCTCTTGTAGGCAGCATATGTGTGGGTCATGATTTCTTATCCATTCAGCTATTCTATGTATTTTGATTTGAGAATTTAATTCATTTATATTTAAGGTTATTATTGACAGGTACTATTTCATTGCCATTTTCGTATCTGTGTTCCTCTCTCTCTCTCTTTTTCTCCCTTTCCTGAAAGCAGTCCCTTTAGCATCTCTTGCAGAACTGGTTTGGTAGAGGTGTATTCTTTTGGAATTCTTTCATCTGGGAAGCTCCTTATTTGGCCTTCTATCTTGATTGAAAGCCTTGCTGGGTAAAATAGTCTTGGTTGCAGGTCTTTTGTTCTCATCACTTGGAATATTTCTTACCATTCTCCTCTGTCCTGGAAGGTTTCCATTTAGAAGTCAGCTGCTAACCTTATCAGGACTCCCTTGTATGTTACTTCCTTTTTCTCCATTGCTGTCTTTAAGATTCTCTCTTTGTCTTGGAATTTTGCCATTTTCATTATGATGTTTCTTGAAGTGGACCTCTTTGGGTTCCTCTTGATTGGTACTCTCTGTGTTTCCTAGATTTGTATGACTTTTTCTCTCATCAAATTAGGGAAGTTTTCCATCATTACTTTTTCAAATAGGTTTTCTATCCCTTGCTTTTCTTCTTCTCCTTTTGATATCCCTATTATGTGGATATTACTTCATTTCATATTGCCTTGCATTTCTCTTATTCCCTCTTCGTTCTTTCTGAGCCTGTTTTCCTTTTCTTGCTCTTTCTGTGTGCTTTTTTCTATTTTGTCCTCAAACTCACTGATATGATCTGCTTCATTGATTCTGCTTTCCATTCCTTCTACTGTGTTCTTCAGTTTAGAAATTGCATTCTTTTTTTCCTCTTCACCTTTGTTGATATATTCTATTTCCTTTTTCATGTTGACATAGTTTGCAGTGAGTTCATTGTAGCTTCCCTGTAGTTTCTGGTAACTCATTGTGAGCTCATGGAGCTTGCTGATATCCATTGCTTTGAACTGAGACTCTAATAGTTGAATTGCCTCTATTTCACTTAGCATTCTTTCTGGGGCTTCCTTCTTTCCTTTCATTTGGGGATTGTTTCTTTGTCTTCTCATTGTTTGTGAGACTCTTCTTTTTAGCCTCAGTTTCTTAAATTGATCTGTTCTGGCTCCCTGGGTTTATGGTGTCTACTTCTGTGGTAGAATACCTGTGAGATTCACTGGTGCAGTCTCCTTCATGTTTCCTGGTGTTCACAGCTTCCACTGTCTCAATTGTTGGGAATTCCTCTCTTTGACTCCAATTCTTTTTTTTTTTTCTCAGTTCCTGGATTTTTTGTCTCACTGGTGGGTAGTTTAAAAGAGAAAAGAAAAAAAGAATGAGAAAAGAAAAAAAAAAGAAAAGGAAGGAAGAAGAGATAAAATTAGAAAGAAAGGTGGAAGCAATAAAACAAGAAAGAAGGAAAGAGAAGTGAAAGGAATTAAGGTATAAAACATAAAAACAATAAAAATAATAAAAAATAAATTAATTTAAGAAACACCTCTTCCTGTTTTTAAACTGGTCAAACTGGTTTTTCTGGTCTTGCTGGCTGCAAGAGGCTGAGGGGTGGCTGGTATCAGTTTTCTGCCTATTCATTACTCAGTCAGCTTTGGACTACTATTCTCAGTTGTAGCTGCAATCTCTCCCTAGGGTTAGCTCTGTGCTTCTCTGGGCAGAGCCTTAGGCATGGTTTCTGAGCCTCCTGCAGGGCATGTGCTTCATGTGTTTATGGATGTGAGCTGGGATCTCCTATGGATTGAGCACTCCTTGGCTTTATGGGTGTGAGCTTTGCATCTCCTATGGGACATGCACATCTACCTGAGTTTACTGGTGTAGGTTCCATGGATTTCCTGTGTTATGCACACTCACCCTAGGTTCACAAATATGAGCTCCAGGTTTTCCACAAAGCCCCCTCCTCTGGTAACAGGGGTGCGTCCAGACACTCAGCTGCCTCCAGACACTCAGCTGCCTCCAGTCACAGGGCCACCTCCTGTTGCTTGACCTCTCAGATTGCAGGGCTGCCTCTGGTTGCTGGGCCACTTCCAGTCTGACCAAAATGTTTAATAAGTAATTTTTATCACCTTGAATAGAAAGTGTTGACGGTTGTATTTAATTAATTTTTATTTATCTTTCTAGATTTCACAAAAATTTTCTGAAGACATAGAAGAAAAATATTTTGCATTACTATTATTTCAAGAATCCCCAACTAGCAACACAAAGAGAAATATGCATTAATATATGGTTTTTCTGAATATTTGGAAATATTCACAACCTTAAACGAGAATAAGAGCTGTCTATAACAATAATAATTAGATAACATTTGTTAACATTAAATATAACTTCTTAACATTTCACTGTCACATTGGACTGAACATTAATATGGATATTCCATTCAATCCTTAATGCAATCTAAGGTAGGCAAGGTAACATTTCCAAGGTTATACAGGTGAAAAATGCCAAAGCTAGGGCCAAAATCCAGGATTCTCTGACAACCTCCATACTTGTAATATTTTCTTTTTTCCTGTGGCATGGGCCATGGTTTACTTTACAACATGGCTATAATTAATCATTATGTGATATTAATTATTAGGTACATGAACACTCTGCTCAGGAGCTGTACAGCAGACAGCCTCATAAATCTAAGACACCAAGCAGCTGCTTTTGGTATGAAGAGAAGCCTTTGTCCTAATTCCCTCTAAATAAAGAAGTGGAGTGTTGTGTTGTTTCCCAATAAACAGGCAAGGCACAAGGAGAGGTGTGGGTTGAGTCAAGGAATCACAGATTCATTTCAGGATAAACAGAATCTATTGCAAGCATGGATATTGTTAGAAAATCCTAGATTTTGGTATTAGAAGCAAAGGTAGAAGAGGGTTTCATATAAAAACATATCTTTGAGGTAACATAAAGTAAAAATATATATATTTTTAAGTACAAATGTAAATGTTCACTTGATAAATGTGGCCTTCAAACTTTATTGTTGATGTTTTACTCCAACAAAAAGTGAAATTCTACCACTAAATGAGGATGCCCCTGCTACAATTGAAGGACAGGGCAGGAAATCTGGGGACATATTGGAACTGGCCTGCATAGCAAGGGCAATTGGGCTATCTTCTCAAAGAGGCAAAAACACTTGCATGTATTTTTTATGAACATCTATCTCACTAATAAAATAACTTAATCAAGAGGAAAGTTACATGGATGCTGCTTAGACTAAAATAAAATCAAAATCTTCATGTATATCAATGCTATCCTCATGACTGACTTGATAGAAGACTCTATTTTTATCTTAAGAATTTAATTTTCTCATTAATTCTTAACTTGCTGGTATATATGAATGCATCTAAAGAATATTAGGTTTAGCTATTTTGAGTGTTGAATTGTTTGTCTTGTACTGCTTATTGATGTCTGGTCCCTCAATTTATTTATGCACAGCTAGGCTAACATTAAAAAAAAAAAACAAAAAACATTTGAGACTCAAATCTCCTGACCATGAGCTTTTGGAGGCACAATATATAATATAGTGTGACAGTTTTTTCCTTGAAATCAGGAAGCATGGAGCACACACCAGCCTATTCAAACCTGGATGTATGGCTGTGTCAGCTGTGTTTAATTCAGTTTACATGAAATGCTACCTCACTGAATTATCTTAATTTGAGTTTTCAGCAGAATGGTGACAGTTGCATTGTCTTAATCACATAGAAAAGCATGTAGCTAGAACATCATGTGAAAGTACCTGTATGAAGGCAACCACTTCCTTCTCTTTCTCTCTCTCCCTCCCCACCCCATCTCATCTCTTTCTCTCTCTTTATGTCTCTATCTCTATCTATCTCTATCTCTAATTTTTATTAATCTATCTCTTCTCCCTTTTATTTTTGGTGACCACTGTGTTTGAGCAGTGTTTTGGCTACTTTCCCACTGATGAGTTTTCCAAAGCCTGTCAGTGACTGGCAATTAAATGTTCTGCCTTTGGCTTACAGAAAATACAAGTTGGATTGCCTTATTTTTGCCCAAAACTTGAAAATTTGTACTTCTTCACCTTGATTCCTGGAAGAGTCAAAAATCTGATATTCATGATAAGTCTGAAGAAAGTGGCTGTCCTCGTTGAACTAAAATAGATCCCAATCTTTTTAATGCTTATCAATTTGTCTCAATTTTTTATTGCTGTTCAATTTCAGTTGTCCTCATCCCCCCCAACTCTCCCCTGCCCCATCCATTCCTGCCTGCCACATTCAATCATGCCCCACTTTGTTGTCTTTGTCCATGACTATTTTACACATGTTCCTGGTGCCCCTTTTCCTTCTTTCCCTTGCTATTCATCTCTACCATCCCCCCTGATCACAGTCAGTTTGTTCTTTATGTCCATGTCTCTGGTTTTATTTTGCTTGCTTGTTTGTTTTGTTGATTAGGTTCCACTTATAGGTGAGATCATATAGTATTTGATTTTCACTGCCTGGCTTATTTCACTTAACATAATGCTCTCCAGATCCATCCATGCTGTTGTGCAAGGTAGTACCTCCTTTTTTTTCTGCTTCACAGTGTTCTGTTGTGTAAATGTGCCAATTTGCTTTCCAAGGCTCTTCCTCAAGATTAACATTTAATATTTTCTTTTTGTTTTCTCTTAATAAAAACAAAACAGGTATTTCATATTGTGCCACTTAATTAAAATAAGGAGATAATTGACCATTAAACATTAAAACATTCAAGCAACATGGATGTTCAATGGAGAGACTGCAAGTGTATTATTCTGTTTTCATGTCTGATGAAAGAAATAATTCTGGCATTGAATATCTAAGCAAAACAGATGGGAAGAAAAGAGGAGAAATGAAAGGGAAACTAGGCAATTTGACCAAGCAAATTAGTACACCAAAAGCATTTATGCTAGATTATACTCCTTCCTTTTATTTTCTTCTCTCAAGAAAGATGTTTTATTTTTACTTTTTTACCTTTTTTATTCTTACATGTTTATTTCTATTTTAAACATTTTTCATCATTTAAGTAAAGTTTTCTGCCTTTTCCCCACACCCATCCCCACCACCTCACCCTTCCTCACCACCTCAGCACTCCCCACCTCCCTCCCCTGTTTACAGCCCCTCTTGTTATTGTCCATGTATTTTTTATAATTACTCCTGCAAACCCTTCACTCTTCCCCCATTAAGCCCTCTCATCTCCCCTATGGTCACTGTCAGCCTTGCATGTAGCTGTCCAACTCTCCCAACATCATTTGTTGAAGAGGCTATTTTTACCCCATTTCATGCTACTGCCCCTCTTTGCTGAATATTAATTGACTGTAGAAACTTGGATTTACTTCTGGGCTCTCATTTCTGTTCCCTTGGTCTATGTGTCTGTTCTTATGCCAGTACCAGGCTGTATTGATTACAGTGGCCATGTATTCCAGCTTGATATCAGATATTTTGATCCCTCCTACTTTGCTCTTCTATCTCATAATTGCGGCAGTTATTCAGGGTCATTTATGGTTCCATATAAATTTTTGAAATGTTTTTTCTATATCTGTGAAATATGCCATTGGTACTTTAACAGGTATTGCATGGAATTTGTAAATTGCTTTGGGTAGTATGGACATTTTGATGATGTTCATTCTTCCAATCCATGAACATGGTACATGTTTCCGTTTTATTGTGTCTTCCTTGATTTCTTTCTTCAGTGTTGTGTAGTTTTCTGCATACTGGTCTTCTACCTCATTGGTTAGGTTTATTCCTAGGTATTTTATTTTTCTTTTTGCTATATAAAATGAATTTTTTAGAGATTTCTGTTTCTGATGTTTCATTGTTGGTATACAAAAATTCCTTTGATTCCTGAGTATTGACTTTGTATCCTGCTGTTTTACCAAATTCATTTATTAGATCTAGCAGTTTTTTGGCAGAGTGTATAGAATTTTATACGTACAGTATCCTGTCATCTGCAAACAATGACAGCTTTATTTCCTTCTTTCCAATTTGGATTCCTTTATTTTTTTTTTTTCCTTGTCTGATGGCTGTGACTAGGTCTTCCAATATTATGTTGAATAGAAGTGGTGAGAGTGGATAACCTTGCCTTTTTTCTGATCTTTCTGGGAAAGAGTTTAGTTTTTGCATATTGAATATGATGTTAACTGTAGATCTCTTATATATGGCCTTTCTTATGTTGTGGAATGCTTCTTGCACTCCTACTTTGCTCAGTATTTTTTATCATAAATAGATGGTGTCCCTTATCAAGTGCTTTTTCTACATCTGTTGATATTATTATGTGATTTTTGTCTCTGTTTTTATGTATGTGATGTATTACATTTATTTATTTGCATATATTGTACCATCCTTGCCTCGCTGAGATAAATTCCACTTTGTCATGGTGTATGATCTTTTTAATGTATTAATGGTTGCAGTTTGCCAATATTTTGTTGAGGATTTTAGTGTCTATGTTCATCAGCAATACTGTCCTAAAGTTTTCTTTCTTTGTTGTATCTTTATCTGGTTTGGGATTTAGGATGATGCAAACTTAATACAAAGAGTTTGGGAGTCTTCCATCATTTTGGAATTTTTGGAGTATTCTGTGAAGAATAGGGCTTAGCTCTCCCTTAAATGCTTTGTAGAATTCTTCTGTGAAACCATCTTGTCCAGGGATTTTGTGTGTCAGGAGTTTTTGATTACTGCTTCAATTTCATGTGCTGTTATTGGTATGTTAAAGGCTTTCTGCTTCTACTTTATTGAGTTTTGGAATATATTTTTCTAGAAATTTGTCCATTTCACCTAGGTTTTCAAATTTTTTGGCATACAGTTCTTCATAGTAATTTCTTACAATCATTTGTATTTCTGTGGTATCAGTTGTTGTCTCTCCTCTTTCATTTCTGATTGTGGTTTATTTGGGTTCTCTCCATCCTTTTCTAGATGAGCCTTATTAAAGGCTTGTCAATTTTGTTTATCTTTTAAAGAAACACCTCCTGTATTTATTGAATGTTAGGATTGTGCTTTTAGTCACTATGTTGTTTAATTCTGCTCTGATATTAGTTATTTCCTTCCTTCTACTAGCTCTGGCATGTCTTTGTTGTTAGAATTCTTTTAGGTTTGGTTGTTTATTTGTAATGTTTCTCTTTTGTTAGAAGGTGTATTTTGCTTCTTTGGGATAAAAGATTCTATGTATATCAGTGAAGTTCATTCAATCTAGGGCATTGTTCAATGCCTTGATATCTTTGTTGATATTTTGTTTGGAACATCTATTTTTCACAGCAAGGTTTTGAAATTTCCAACTATAATTGTGTTGCTGTCAGTATCCTTCTTCAAGTCCTCCAAGATTTTCTTTATGTATTTGTGTACTTCTATGTTGGATGCATATATATATATATATATATATATATATATATATATTTACAATGCTTACTTCTTTTTGATAGATTCTTCCCTTGAGTATTATGAAATGACTTTCTTGGTCTCTTTTTATGGCCCCTTTCTTGAAGTCTATTTTGTCTGATATGAGTGTTGCTATTCTGTTTTTTTTTTCCCTGTCCATTTGCTTGGAAAATTTATTTCCAGCCCTTCACTTTCAGTCTGTGCAGATCTTTTGTCCTGAGGTGGGTCTTTTATAGGCAGCATATTTGTGGGCATGCTTTCTTACCCATTCAGCTATTCTGTGCATTTTTTAAAAATAATTTTATTTGAATTGTTTTTCTTGTACAGTTTTGTCTTCTACTCCCATTCCAGCCCACCACTCCAGGACTCCCCAGCTCCCTCCCATTTCCACCCCCCCCCCAGTTGTTGTCCATGTGTCTATTATACTTGTTGCTGTAAACCTTTCCCTTTTTCCCCTGAAATTTTGTTCCCTCTCCTCTCTGGTGACTGTCAGCCTGTTCTCAATTTCAGTGTCTTTGGTTATATTTTGCTTGTTTGTTTGTTTTGTTGATTAGTTTCCTGTTAAAGGTGAGATCATATGGTATTTGTCTTTCACTTCCTGGCTTATTTTGCTTAGCATAATGCTCTCCAGTTCCATCCATGCTGTCAGGAAGAGTAGGAAGCTCCTTCTATCTTTCTGTTGTATAGAATTCCATTGTGTAAATGCACCATAGTTTTTGATCCATTCATTTACTGATGAGCACCTAGGTTCCTTCCAACACTTGGCTATTGTAAATTGTGCTGCTATGAACATTGGGGTGCATAGGTTCTTTTGGACTGGTGTTTCAGGGTTCCTAGGATATAATCCTAGCAGTGGAATTGCTGGGTCAAAAGGTAGGTCCATTTTTAGTTTTCTTAGAAATTTACATACTGGTTTCCATAGTGGTTGTACCAGTCAGCAGTCCCACCAACAGTGCACTAGGGTCCCCTTTTCTCCACAACCTCTCCAACACTTGTTGTTTGTTGCTTTGTTTATGATGGCCATTCTGACTGGTATGACGTGGTATCTCATTGTGGTTTTAATTTGCATCTCTCTGATAGCTAGAGATATTGAGCATCTTTTCATTTGTCTCTGGATCCTCTATATGTCCTCCTTGGAGAAGTACCTTTGCATTTTTATTGAGGAATTTAATCTGTTTATGTTTAAGGTTATAATTGGTATGTACTTATTCACTGATATTTTTTTTTGTGCCTGCATTCCCCTCTCTCTCTCTCTCTCTCTCTCTCTCTCTCTCTCTCTCTCTCTCTCTCTTCCTTCCTTTCCTTAAGTCATTCCCTTTAGCACCTCTCACAGAGCTGGTTTGGTGGATATACATTCTTATGGACTTCCTTTGTCTGAGAAGCTCCTTATTTGTCATTAAGAAGCTTAATTGCTCCTTCTTAATTGAGAGCCTTGCTAGGTAAAGTAGCCTTGGTTGCAGGCTTGTGGTTTTCATGACTTGGAATATTCCTTCCTATTCTCTTCTGGGTTGGAGTATTTCCATTGATAAGTCAACTGCTAGCCTTATTGGGGATCTGTTTCATGTGACCTCCTGTTTTTCCCTTGCTGCCTTTAAGGTTCTCTCTTTGTCTTGGTATTTTGCCATTTTATGATGTATCTTGAAGTCGGCCTTTTTGGGTTCTCTTCACTGGGACTCCCTGTTTTCCCTGGATTTGTTTGACTTTTCCTCTCATCAAATTAGGGAAAATTTCCATCATTGCTTTTCAACCACGTTTTCTTTCCCTTGATCTTCTTCTCCTTCTGGTATCCCTATTAAATGGATATTGTTATGTTTCATGTTGTCCAGCATTTTCCTTAGCCCCTTTTTTGTTTCTGAGCCTCTTTTCCTTTTCTTGCTCTCTCTGGGTGTTTTATTCTAAATTGTTCTCCAGATCACTGACTCAATCCTCTGCTTCATCTAGCATTCTTTTGATTCCTTCTACTATGTTCTTCGGTTCGGAAATTGTATTCTTCACTTGCTCTTGGACCTTTGTGATAGTTTCCATTTTCTTTTTCATGTTGATATAGTTTTCAGTGAGGTCATTGTAGTTTCCCTGTATTTTTTTTATAATTCTCAGTTAGTTTATTGAACTTCCTGATAATAATTGCTTGGAACTCAATATCTCACAGTTGACTTTCCTCTATTTCATTTATCATTCTTTCTGAGACTTCCTCCTTTCCTTTCACTTGAGGAGTGTTTCTTTGTCTTCCCATTGTTTCTGAGACTCTTCTTGTTAGCCTCAGCTTCTTAAAGGTATCTGTTCTGACTCCCTTGGTTTTTGGCATGAACTTCTATGGTAGAAGATATATGAGATTCAGTGGTGAGTCTCCTTAATCTCCTGAGCTCAGTGGTCTTTGGCTGTTTTTTATGTTGGCTCTCTGTATGTCTTTGGGTTTTGATTGTTGTTGGGTCTTTCTTTGACAGTTCCTTCCCTCCAGCTCATTAACTGAGGGTCACTTCCCCGCCCACATCTTTCATTCTGCTGTGCAAGTGTGGAGAGGTTGTGTTGAAGCTGATTCTTCTCTGTGTTCAAGGTTTTGAGGTTTCTCTTTCACTCTTGTTTAAGTGTTCGGGGTAATTTCTCTACCATTTAGTTTATATTTCCAGATTGATCCTGGATAACACTAGTGTGGCTTCCACTTTCTTCCATTGTTATCTGTTGATGATTCCTTTGTTGGAGGGTTTCCTCTTTCAACAGGTATACTGGAGTTCACAGCCACCACCTACTATGATTTTCTAGAGCAGGGCCACCTACAGCAGCAATTTATTCCAGCTCCTCTTCCACCGTGTAAAATTCACTCTATCCTGGAATCCAGCAGAAGGAGAGCAGAGAGAACTAGAGTCATGTAAGGAGACTCTAGGATTTGTGGCTCTTGAGGGAGAACTGAATGGATGGCTGCCTGGATTCCTATGCTGAGTGTCTCTCCTACATCAGAGACACCATCTTCCTTAGGAGGAGCACCAAAATGTTTTAAATTAGTTAATGGAGAAAGCATTTTTACTTCAGGAAAATTAAGAATCCAAATTAGAGCTTTGAGCCCCAGTCAAAGCGTCATCCATATATACCAAGGTCATGGATTCAATACTTGGCCAGGACACATATAAAAATCAACCAATGAATGAATAAATAAGTGGAACAACAAATAGACATCTCTTTAACTCTATCTTTCTCTCCCTTCCTCTCTCCCTCTTTATCTTCCTTTCTCTCTCAAATAAATAAATAAGAAAAACCTTATAAAATATTACAGATTTGAGGGTTTTTTGGAGGGGGTTTCTCATGGTATGTAGAGAATAAAAAAATATTTATTTATTTATTTATTTATTTATTTATTTATTTATTTATTTATTTATTTATTTATTTTTGCTCAAGTACAGTTGTCCCCACTCCCCCCCACACAAACAGCAACTTTATTTTTTTAATAAATATATATATTTTTAATTTTTTCTCTATTTTTTAAAATTTTATTTTAATTGTTGTTCTTATACATTTTTCTGTTTTTCTACTCCCGTCCCATCCCACCGCCCCAGCCCTCCCCAGCTCCCTCCCATTTCCACAGCAATTAAAAAAAAAACATTTGGTATGAATGAAGGCTGATCAAGCATTTAAACAAAATCATTTCACTATCTGATTATTATATAATGAAAAATATTTTATTCAAATGAGTATGTCATGTTGCTCAGAAATATATGCTCCCACTAAATAACCAAAATGTGCAAATTGAAATAAAGTGAACTCATCTCTTAAGAGTTAATAAATGGTTCCTGTTAGTGAATTTTAAGCTTTGGAATCCAAACCTCCCAAACAGCACTGTTGATTTATTGGTGATTTATTACTATTTGGACAAGTGGCTAATGGAGAGTTACTCTAAGAATACTTGATATTCCCTTCCCATCAAGGTGGCTTTGCTCAAACCTGAACACCAGCACCCATGGCCACAAATCCTTCTCAGCCTCTTTCCTAGATAAAATCTCAATGGGAAAAATATTGTTTGGACTTGAGTCATCTCTTCTCCAGGGCCCTCTTCTTTCTCTCTCCAACACCCCACCTCCAATCTCACACTTCTCACCTTGCTGTCACTTGACTCATTCACCGAAGACCCAGGCAAGGCTTACTTCCTCCATTGTCATCTCCTCTGACCTTTTTTTAAATGAAAATTGATGCAGTAGAATAATTCTAAGGCCAGTTTTGCCTTCTTGACTAAGTGGGTAATAGATCTGGAGAGGAGTTTTTGACCCTTCTTAAATTTTTCTAGGTGAGTAGTGCTCTTTTCCACATATGCAAATAGTGGCCAATTTCCCTCCACACCTTTAAACCTATATTGTCCATCCTGGAGGAGGACCATGCCCTGGTGCTTTCCAGACTGGCAAACCCTGTGGGTGACTGAAAGACTCTGCTGAGACAGGTGGATTCTGGAAAAAGAGCATCTCATGTCACATATTTGGTCATTCACAGTGGTTGTTGGGTGGAATCCATGACAGAGAAGCTGGGTGGAGATGAGGCTGTGTTTTTGACACTACTTGCGTTGGGGTGTTTGGACAACCCTTCCCTCATATCCTAATGTATGGTGTTTGTAATAAAACTAACCCTAATATACTCATTAAAGTTAATGTATGTTACTCAGTTGTTTTTCTTTACTTATTTTGATAGTTGTTTGGAAATGACACAATTTTAACATTTATTAATATAAACTAGAACTAACAAAATGTAGAATGATTACCTTTATCTTAAAATTTATTTTTCTATTTCTTGAATCTCTAGTTTTATATATCTTGTTATGACCTTTATTTTTAAGCAGCTAACATCTGACACATTCCTGCACATATTCTTTTGTAGTATGGCATCCTCCCTGATGCAATAAAAAGCCCAAAACAAGAATTGCACCCAGAAATTCATGGTCTAGTTGGAGGTAAAGACATAAGCATTAAAGGAATGCTGAATGAGGTTACTATGGAGACAGAGACACTGAAGAGAGCTGAAGAGCTGACCCCACTTGTCTAAGGCTTCAAACTGTGGCTTTGTTGGCTTTCACACAATGGGAAATTTTTTGAAGTTCTGAGCTTTGGTTTTCACATCTGAAGGTGAAGATAATGTGAAGCAGCCCTGGCTGTTGTAGCTCAGTGGATTGAGCATGGGCTGCAAAACGAAGGGCCACCAGTTCAATTCCTGGTCAGGGCACATGCCTGGGTTGCAGGCCTTGTCCCCAGTGTGCGGAGTGTGAGAGACAACCATACATTAATGTTTCTCTTGAGTCATGAATAAAAAGCTCACTCATGGGAAATGTGCAATTTTAGTTATGTATTACATGGTGGGAAATATCTGACTCAAAAAAACTATTTGTTTTGAGAAGTGAAGAAAACTAAAGGTATGAATTATACATCTATATTTGCCTTCATTTCCCAAAATGATGTCTTATTTTCCTGGTCTTATGGAAACATCTCATTCATTGAAGAGAAAAAATATTTATATCTTTGGTAAAATATTTAAAATCAGAGACATCATGCACCGCTTTGCTACATACAAAGTAGAGGGACAAGAATATTATTTGTTTAATTTGAATGGAAGATGAAGGAAAAAAGAGCATTAAACAGTTCACAGCCCTATAATTTGGTTAACATTTATTTCTAAATAAAATTCTACAGTACCATCCTGGCCTTTTCTTTCCTCCCTTTCTGTTCTAATTCACTCTTCACCAGAGTTGTCATCCCCTTTTTCAAAGCAGTGCTGAAGAAAAACTACACTTCTGTATTTTTCTTTTTTAACTTTTTTTAATGTTGTTCAAGTACAGTTATCTCCATTTTTCCTCCCACCATTACCCCCACCCCTAGGCATCCCCACTTCCCACCCTTGATCCTATCCCTATTTGGTTTTGACCATGTGTCTTTTATAGATGTTCCTGAAAACCCTTTCCTCATTCCCCCCATTATTCCCTCCCATCTCCCCTCTGACATCTTAACTAAAAACATATGAATCCTCAGAACTGAATTGAGTTCTAAGTTAAATTCTTAAAAAATCAAGCTTATCAATTACCTATGAATGTGTTGATTATAACTCTCTCCATGGAATGAGATCAGGCCATTTGAAAATAAAATTGACTGGGACATTTGGATCTGAAATTTATGTTTTCATTATGACAAATATCTAGAAAGAAAAATTCTAAGAAAAAAAGGATGCTTTTTCATTCATATTAGACAAGTTGAAAATTGTTGAGCATTTCTTTAGATGTTGGTTGTGAGAGAGTAAAGCAGACATTTGGCCCAACATGGAAGTTTTATCAAGAAGCAATGCATCCACAACACTGTAATAGACTTTTGCACTTTACAAAATGTTATATATGGCTTCACTTTGAGTGCAAAGATTCTTTCAAATCTCTCATTTTTGCCCAAATGAGATGTGCTAATGTCTTGAAATGCTGCTTCCCCAGCTGTTTCTACATAAGATACCTGGAACTTGGCCAGTACATTTTTTTTTTGTTTATACACCTATCCTCTCAATTTTATTGCCATTTCTGTAGATTATGCCAGAGATAGAATGAGTGTGGAGATTTTGAGCAAATGGTGTCTCAAGATATTCTAGTGTTTCTACAGGCACCAAAATCCAGCTCTATTGAAGGATGGAAGGTAACTTTGGGATGGCATATTCATGACCAGATCATCCATCATCAGTAGCATTTCCACCCAAAATTTGTCTTCCAAGATTTTGTTATCCTTCATTAGGAGAAAGACTATTCAGGGAAGTTGCTGGTACATCCAGTGTGACTATAAGCCACACATTTTCTGCAGAAAAATCTACAACCTTCCTTGTAAAAAAGACATGTTAAATTTAAGAAAACTGGAGAAGGTTTCTTAAAACCTTCTTGGCAGTGTATTCTGGAAAGATTTGCATAACTGGTCCTTAAAGCCATGAGGATAAAAGAGGACAGAGAGAAGGTGGTCCAGGACTGAGTTGCAAGGGTCTCCAACTTTTAGATTGCCTGAAGGTGGTTTATCCAGGTGTGAAATACAGTGCAAAATATCTAAAATGTCACATATTGCCTCATGTTTGCAATATGTCACTGGGATAACTTCAGAAAAACTCCAGCAAGTTCAGGATCAAACACTGAGAAAGAAGGTGGAGAAGTGGGTGGAGTGGGGAGGAAAATAGGAACTTGAATGCCCAGTACCCATTCCATAAGGTCCTTAATGTTCTGCTGCCCAAAGGTAGTGTGTACAATTCATGCTTGGTCAACACCGGAAGGCAAAGTGAGAGCTTCAAGCCATGTTTCACTTGCAGAAGAAGCACACATTTCTAATTATTCTAAAAACTGGCAGGTATATTCTCAGCCTGAACCAATATGTTACCAAGAACATAAACCAGTTTTCTTACCATGCAGTTTCACATTCTGCAACCATGCTTGTGTTTCAAATGCCAGGTGCCTCTTAGTCATAGTAGCTTTTTATTCTACAACCTTGTAGCATCCCCTCAAAATAGAAGTTGTACCATTTGAATGAGAAACTACTGCTATAATCCACAATTTATGTTGTTATCTTCACTTCCATTTATTCACAATTTGAGCCCTATCTCTTCTAGTGCATTGGCCACTCAGAAGTCTTGCATATAATTTGGTGTTGGCCCTTTTTGTTTTACAGTTTATGACTTCAACCAGTCTACAGTCCTGGAGAATTATACTGAAGCTGGTATCCCCCATCATCTAATCTGAAAAGTCTATATCCTGCTTTGCTTCTACAATTAAAGATTTCCATATAGACACACACATTTATCTACCTTTTTCTGATGATTAAACAATGCATCATTCCATGCTTACTTCTATCTTAACTTGATGTGGAAGGAATAGCTAGTATAGGAATTGCTGGATGATTTCAAATCCAACATTCATCATCTTTTTGTAAAAGATGAAACAATTGAATTTATTTTCACAATTCCAGTTGCTATTTTATAATTCACACCTTAGACAGAACATTTAGGAATGCCTTCCTTGAGGAACTGTCTTCATCAGTTGTTCCTAAGCTTGGCTGCATATCAGAATCACATGAGAAAATTTGTTAAAATTATAGAGCCTCTGGAGTTTCCAAATTAAAATGTCTGTCCTGCATCTCAGGAATCTGTATTTTAAACCAACATTGTTTATGTGGGTATGGAATCCACATTAAATATGTAGGATCTTCTAGTACATAAAATCAAACCAGAGGAAGAATATCTGTAGTTTGAAATGTCTGTGAATGATGCAGCATTCTATTGCATTGTTTAGAGTTGAAGCAGCTCTTGTACTTACGACCATCCTGTACAAAATCACTAGTCACACATAGTTTACTAGATTTGATCATTACTGTATTGATCTCAGTTGCTATAAGGATTGTAAAAAAAAGGCCTTATTAGAACTTTTTCTTATTATTCTCCAAAATATTTTAATAAATGCTGGCCAGAAATGCAGAATCAATGCCTAAAAGATTCCAAAGGATATTCTCAATGGTATACACATCAGAAAGCCTAGAATGATTGTTTATTTCTCAGCTCCTCAGTTTAGACTCAATGACCCAGCCCAATCTCTGGCCAGGTGATGATGAGGGATGTCTCAGGGCCTGAGTCAGACAACTTTTCATACTTAAATGAAGCTTGGAAGGAAGTGTTTCAGGTGTTGTTTCTTATTATTCTATTTATTCTTCTTCTCACAAAAGGATCTTGTTGCTTTTGCTAGCTGAGTTTTGAAACATCTCAACCAAGAACATGGAATCTTTGTTATAGATGATCCATGAGAGGTGGTCCAGCCAATGTCAACTTACAAGAAATGTATTTTCCCAGGTTGTTTTTGATGACAGCAAAACCATCACGTGCATCTCTTCAACAACAGAGATATCAGAGTGTGCCCAATGAACTCTCTACAACAGCATCTCCTGCATGACTGCTAAAAACCACTCCACTTTTAGCTTCCTCTCCTAGGTTCTGAATCAGGATTTCTGCTGCTCTCTGGAATCTATGTTAACAATTTCTCTGGATGAGTCATAAGTGCAATAATGTTTTAGAAACAATACTATAATTACAGATTCACAGACTGAAGAAGGCAGTAATCTGCTGCCTTTCAGCTCTAGAGTGATACAAGAAAAGCCTTGGAAATAAATGTTTCACTAACTGTTCATTTAAGGGTATTACCACCAATCCTTAAACGTGCCAGTTCCTCAGGTTTACTTACTCTAGCAAAAGACACTTCTACTTCTTACAGTCATTCTTAACTTTCACTCGTATCCTACATTCAAATTAAGTAGAAGATTCTGCCTATTTTACCTGAATCCGGGCACTTTTCAACACCTCTGCTGCCACCAACCTCTTCTACCTAGCTTCTTGCTTTGCTTCATCTTGCCCCTCTTGCCCCCTTTCCCACTGATGGCCATGCAGCAACTCAAGTGCTCCTTTCAAAGCAAAAGTTAGGATGTGTGACATTGCTGCCCAAACTTTTCTATGACTCCCAATCTCACTAAAGAATAAAACACAATGTCTTTCCTGTGGCCTCTAAATCATACATATTCTGGAACACACAGACTTCTCAGCACTCCTCTCCCCAAAACTGACTCCCTGTTCTTCCTGATACTTCTGGGTATATAAAGCACAGTCTCCTCTGGGCCTTTGAACTAGCTGTTCCCTCTGCTGTAGTGTTCTATCTCCAGATATCTCTCCAACTCAACCCTTCTCTTCATTTATGTCTCTGTTCAAATGACATTGCATTGTATCTTCTTGATGACCCTTCATATGGAACATCCCTCCCCCTTTTTCCCCTTCCTTTGCTTTGCTTTCATTCATAGCACATTTTACTTCCCAACATGTATATTTTTATGGTCTTTTTCCTCTTAGTGGAATTTGGAGTCCGTGGTTAAGAAGGTGTTTTTCTATATCTGTCTTAGCTAATTCTTCTGTGCCCCAGTAGCAACTGGCATATTGTTTATTCAGTGCATAAATAATTAATGGGTATCTGGACACTGGGGAGGACCTCCATGAGGTAGAAACTGAGTTTGGTGTTGTGCCTGGGTCATCTTTCTGATGTGTGGTTGTTATTATCATCTCAATGGAGATAAGTCATCATGAACTAACACTGCCCTTGTGGTCTTTCCTTTCCCTTTCCCATTGTCAGTACTTCCAGAGCCCCCCTCCACCTGAAGGTCTTCCACCCTTCAGCAGCCTTACTTCCACTAACACCACAGAGAACATTTTTCAAAACCTTGCTCCACTCCTAAACTCATTTCCATGACTCCCATTTTTATATGATTCATGCTTTCTACATCCTGCTCTCTATTCCTGACACTTTAACCTGTACTATGAGCTCTTTGGTAAAGGAAATCCAAATTATCTCTTCCCATTTGCTGGTCTCTGTCACTGGCACTACTTCCCCACCCTTTGAGCCATTCATGAAAATGACTCTGACATTCCAGGACCATTGCTCTGCCCAGCAGGAGATGCTCTTTGTCCACCAGCAGGAACACCATCTGAAGGGGAACACAGAAGTACTGGTTGAGAAATGTAAACAATTTACATAGGGTCAACTCTGGAAATGCATTTTAATCTGTTAAATTATGTGAGCCTGGCATGATATGGGACAAATATTTCCATTTCTAAGTCAATTTAAACCCTTTCCAGATGAGATTTCTTTGCAGCTCTTTCAACATGCTTTGGGAAGTTTAACATGAATGCTTTATTCACAGTATGGAATTTCCTCAGAAAACTAAAAATGGAACTGCCTTTTGACCCAGTGATTCCACTGATGGGATTATACCCTAAGAGCCCTGAAACACCAATTGAAAAGAGCCTATGCACCCCAATGTTCATAGCAGCACAATTTACAATAATCAAGTGCTGGAAGCAACCTAAGTGCCCATCAGTAAATGAGTGAATCAAAAAACTATGGTATATTTACACGATGGAATTCTATGAAGCAGAGAGAAAGAAGGAGCTCCTACAATTTGTGACAGCATGGATGAAACTGGAGAAAATTGTGCTGAGTGAAATAAACCAGGCAGCGGGGGTCAAATACCATATGATCTCACCTTTAACTGGAACATAATCAACAGAAGAAAATAGTAAATAAAATATAACCAGAGACATTGAAATTAAGAACAATCTAACAATAGCCAGAGGGGAGGGTGGAGGGAACAGTGGGAAGAAGGGTTTTCAGGAACTACTATAAAGGACACATGTACAAAACCAAGGAGGAGGGTGGAAGCAAGGGAGGGAGGTGGGTTTGGCTGAGATGGGGGGGTAGTGGGGAGAAAATGCAGACAACTGTAATTGAACAAAAATAAAGTAATAAAAATAAATAAATAAAGTGAATGCTTTATTCAGTCATGTAACTTGAAAAAAAAATTAAGCAGTGGTGTGAAGTGGCTCCCTATAGCTCCACTTGCTCTGACTGGTCTGGAAGAAGATAGGTCTGTTTTTTGTTTTTTGTTGTTGTTGTTGTTGTTTTGTGTTTTGTTTTGTTCCACTAATCTTCTAGTATTTAGCACACATTTGAAACCTCCCACATCAAATGCACTCTGTTGTTCCTGTAGGAGCCCAGAACCATGTCAAACAAGAAACACAAATAATGCCACAATGCATGAGGTACAGGTCTATGATCTTTCTCCACAGCTGGTAAGTTCCCTCTGAGACTCTCAGACAACCCTCTTAGGTCAGCAACAGGGACTAAAATGCATATTTAAATAACTAGAGAGATGAAAGTTCCATGCTCCACAAAATGAGTGCCAAAGAATAACCATTGAACAGAATGGAATGGAAGCTCATGGTAGGAGTCAGCCTCAAGTTTTCCCAGAAGCTATGCCTGCTGAGACAACATGGCTGCCCCATTGCCTTCCCATTCCCTCAAAATCCAGTTGTGGTTGCCAAGCATGGTGGCAGCAAGAAAGCTGGAAACACAGGCACAGAGGAGCAGACAGATATAGGTAGTACTGACAGGGCTGGTGGGTCTGACAATCACCCTTCCCCCATATTTACCTATTGCGCTATAGGAGCATGGATGAATTTTCAGTCATGTGGCTATGAATGTGCCTATTCAGGTATGGTTACTGCTTGTAGGAGTGGAAGTGTCACCATCAAAATTCCAATTTCTGTCTTTTGACTCAGACTAGTAGTGCAATGTTTAAGTTCTGTTTGAAGGAGGACTGCAAAAACATGAAATCAAGATTTTCTGTCCTTTAAGAGAGAGGATGTTACCAGTTTCATATTCTCTTTTTATCTAGACACTACCCAGCTATGTTTTCCTTGGTCAACCATTGATTTGTGTGTGTATGTATAAGTATATGCATATGTACATGCATACACATGTGTGTATGTCTGTATGCCCATAGGCTGTGTGCATTATCTACTGTATACCAGATCATATTGTGGGGATCAATCTCACCTCCTCTTCTCCTCTTTATGAATATCCATAATACACAAATTTAGTACCTGGATACATATGCCATATCATGCAGGTTTCTTCTGTCTATAAATACTCACGAGAGAGATTGTTTCTATTTTGTCTGATTGTTGTTTTTTTTTAATTTATAGTATATCTAGAGTTTTTATTTCTATTTATGTTTTTTCTATCACCATTTATTCCCCCATAGCCTCTTCCATCTCCACCCACACCTCTGCCCCTCAAAATTATCACACTGTTGTCCATGTCCATGAGTTCTTTAAAATTTATATTAAGTGTCACAGCAGGCATTAATCTAGGGTCTTTTCAACTAAAGGCACAGCCATATACACAAAAACAGGTATCCTGTGGCTTCTTTTGTGATAATAACCATTCACAACTTGAGATGGCCACAGGGAATGGTAGCCCACCACATTTGGGATCTACACAATGATTTGAATACACAAAACAAGAAGTTTGTCTCTCTCCATTGTGATTTTCTGAGCCCAATCTGGGACTCTGGAGAGGGTTAGGACAGTAATAAACTTTCTTATTACTCTCCTTTATTAGACCATTCCTTGAACTAATACTTATTGAGTGCCTACTACATGTCAAACACAGTGCTATAGGCATGGGGAATCCAGTAGGAAAAAAAGCCCCATTATCATGATGCCTATGTATTCTTTCCTCCAGAAGCAGTAGGAAAATCACTGTAGAATTATGTATTCATTGACATTAATGACCACACAAAATGGGAATCACAATCTGAGAATGTGGTTTTTACAGTACCAAATATATAAATATTTGGTAACATTTTAATTGTTTTTCTCTTACATCTTATATTGATAATTTTTCTTTTTATTGCTTATCGAGTCTTTCATTTAGCAAATATTTATTGCATGACTATGTACTGAAACTATAGTAGTGAACAAGTCATACATTTCTTTTATCTTTTGGATCTGTCCAAATCATTTTTTTATTTATTTTTTTATATTTGATTGGATGTTTTTTCAAAATTTTCAACTGTACCAAATCAATTTTTAAATGTCCATACACTACACAAGCAAAATCCAGGCAAGCACAGAAACAAATCTAGTTGCTATCTTGAATTTTATGTCTAGATTAGATGATCTGGGATGGATGCAGTGGGGAAGATTAGAAGATCTATGAGTGAGTGAAATGTAGTACCAGACTTCAGAGACTAAGGGATAGAAAAATTAGGGGAGGGCAAAACAAGGAAAATTACTCATATGGTAGAAAGGATCCTGCTTTGTGTCAGGACATCAGCTTATGTTGGTCAAGGAAAAGAACCAAATGAAAATGAGTGATTGAAGAATGAATGCTGACAATAATTGGATCATAGTACTAGGGAGGAAAGAATGCTCAGTTCAAATGCAAAGGATTCCCTTTGACAAGAATAAAGGAAATTATTTCTTAAATGTGGCAGAGAATGAAGGGATTAGTAATAAAAAATTCTGAATTGGAAATAAGGGAAATTGAAAAAGTTAATGATAAAAGTATGTTTTAAGCTTCTCAGAAATGAACTCATCCTCTGTGAGAAAGCTTAGAAATAGCATCTTAAGGAAAGTGAAAAAAATATCCATGGAAAACTTTTAAAATTGATCTTGTTAGTAATCTCACAAAATACTGATTATTTACAAATTTCATAACTTAAAATGTCAATGCCTCTGAGCAGTAATCAACTGGGTTAGCCTTGGGATCAGATCACAACAATGATAGGACTTACAGACATACCTAGAACAACCTGATGGAACAAATGTACATCATAGAAATATGTACATCATAGCCAGTATCCACACATAGCTTCAGAACACCTGCCTGAGCTCAGATGTCACCTTACTTTCAAGGAATCAGAAGCTCAATTAAGTAGAATGAAAAGACCATGCGTATGGAGTCACCAGACCAGGATAGAATCTAGCTCAGCAATTTGCCAACTGGATGATGTTGGGCAGTGTTCATTGTCTGCTCATCTTTTTATGAACATCACAATCCTGACCATATGGGCTTGTGCAAAAGACTAATGTGGTAGTGGAGATGAAGCATTTAGCATAGAACAACCCTTCACTACATTATTGCTTTGTCTATATGTTTTCAGATTTTGCTATAGGTTAAGATTTTGACATTGTTCACAGTTGCCCTGTGAAGATAATACCTATACTAATAGTGTATGCTGTGCCCTTTTTGGATACAACCACTGAAAACTGCTGGGCCTAGTACCTACATTAGTCAAGAGAGTTAGGGTCCATCTATTTATTTGTCTATCATCTGTCGTCTACCTATCTGTGTGTGGTGAGAGAAGCTTTTTAATGATTATTTCTTTGGATTTGGTAATTAATATGCTTGAGCTTCATACTTCCACTCAAAAAAGAGTACTTTTCCCTAAATTCTCAGTAATTACATACATTGTTAAAAACATAGATAATTGACACATATTTATGTGATTCCTTGACTGTTATATCACCTGTAATTTAAAATTCTTGGGCACAGTATGAGATCACATGCCTGTTATGAGGGTTCAGCTACAACTCAGGTAATTATGCCACTCCAGTCAGGCAGCCATAGTTGCCTTCCATTAGAGAGAACTCCTCTCCCAAGACAGCAATTACAGGAGTTTCTATCATTCATATCTGGATCACCATCTGAGGCTTAGCTAATTAACATTTGTATTTTAAGTGAAGTTTGGGGCTTGTTAATAGCTGATACACATTGAAAAGTTGTTTTTACTTGGTGAAATTGAAGGTAAGTGGTTGGCTAAAGTATTGTGGAGATCTTTCCCTGCATGAACCAGGATAAGCAACAAGAGGATCCATGATCCTGACTGATTTTGCTCAAGGCTTAAACTTTTTCTGGTTTTATATTCAGCCAGGAATCCAGAGGGTTCTGTCTGCCTGAAGCTGGCCACAAAATAAGCCTCTTTCCTCAAGCCAACTTTCCAAACAAGGTGGTATTTAGAGCACCTACAAGAACAGAAAGCGAGGACTTCATTGAGCTTGTAGAACAAGTTGTAGGAGCTGCTTCTGTGCTTCCCGGATAATAAGTATTTAATTTCAAAGGTCTGCAGGTATGTCAGAATTTTATCTGTAACTGGCTTTCTTGTGGACTAGAAACCAGGTTATTGTGGAGAGAAGTCAACATTCACCCACCTACCTCTAACTTCTTTGGAGACCAACATTTTCTAACAACAACAACAACAACAACAACAACAACAACAACAACAAACCTAAGAGTTCAGCATGATCCAGGCACCTAAGGTTGATGCTAATGAGGTTTAGGTGATACTAATGAGGTTTAGGGGTGATCACAAAAATAATCATGAGTACTACTAATCTCATTTAAGTCAGCCTGAATTCCAGATAGGAGGAATTTCTTCAGTAATATTAATACTTGGGCCAATGTGTCAGGTCTCATCATTTATAGGTGATTTTAAATTGATACATTTCTCAATTCTGTTTTTGCTAACTGAATGTGCATTTGCCTTTCTCACCTGATCAGGTTTCAATCTGGGTGAGAACAGCTAGCTAAACAGGCACCCCAGTCTGTTTTAATATTTTGCATTCTCTACTCAAATTTCTGCTAAAGAGAGGTTGGTTTGAGTCCCATGCAGAAAAGAATGACAAAACCCATACAGGTTCTTCCACTGCCTGAAGGTAGAGTGTTTCAATGAAATGGCTTAAAGTGAGGAATAAATTATCATTAATTTACTGAGGAGTCCTCCCATACCCAGTTTGTTCTTCATAGGTTCTTGGACAGAATTTCCTTGAGATTTATCTCAGTCAACATGTAGGGGCTGAAATGAAAGTTTTAAGTTTCTGGAAAGTTTGATTAATTTATTTTAATAAGGAAATTTTAATTTATAGAGATGAAGAGCTGCTTAAAATAAAAGAATGTGATGGGGGTAAGTGCAGAAAGCTGTAATTGAACAACAATAAAATAATTTAAAAATGAAAAAAATACAAGAAAATATCTCATTCTACCCAGTTTTGATGAGTGTGACAAACAACCATGTACACATTACCCACCTTTATCAAATTAATATCCAAACAAATGGTGCTACATTGCTTAGGACATTCTTAAAATAAGAAATGCAATTTGTCTATTGCAGTAACTCTCCCCATTCTATTGGCTTATTTCACTAAAGACAACCTAACTTCTGTTTGGAAGGCAGATTGCATCCCTTTGATCCATATCTTAAAAATCATAACATATATGTATGTACCCATAAATATAATACATGATGTTTGGTGTTTTTTTAATTTATTTTATTGTTTAAGTACAGTTGTCTCTATTTTACCCCACCCCACCCCAGCCATCCCCACCTTCTGCCCCTGATCTCACCTGCCCCTTAGTTTTGGACCTTTATAGTTGTTCCTGAAAACCCTTCCTTTTTTTCCCTTCATTATCCCCTCCATCTCCACTCTGTTCACTGTAAGTTTGTTCTTAATTTCAATGTCTCTACTTATATTTTGCTTGCTTTTTTGTTTTGTTGATAGGTTCCACTTAAAGGTGAGATTATATGGTATTCATCTTTCACTGCCTAGCTTATTTCACTTAGCATAATGCTCTCCAGTTCCATCCATGCTGTTGCAAAGGGTAGGAGTTCTTTCTGTTGTGTAGTATCCCATCGTGTATTTTTAAATTTACATGAATGGGGTATTATTATTTTTTAATGCTCACCTGAGCATATGTTTTTGTTGATTTTAGAGAGATGGGAAAGGAGAGAGAGAAAAAAAAACATTGATATGAGAAAAGCATCAATCAGTTGCCTCTCAAACACACTTCCACCAGAAACTGGACCCAAAACCTAGATATTTGCCTTGCCTGGGAATAGAACCAGCAACTTTTTTTTAAATTTAATTTTATTTTATTGATTATGCTATTATAGTTGTCCCATTTCCCCCCTTCATTCCCCCCCACCCACAATACCCCACTTTAGTTCATGTCCATATGTCGTAAGTTCTTTAGCTTCTACATTTCCCATACCATTCTTGCCCTCCCCCTGTCTATTTTCTACTTACCATCTATGCTACTTATTCTCTGTACCTTTTTCCCCTCTCTGCTCCTCTCACTCCCCTGCTGCTTACCCTCCATGTGATTTCCATTTCTGTGGTTCTGTTCCTGCTCTAGCTGTTTGCTTACTTTGTTTTTGTTTTCATTTTAAGCGTGGTTGTTAATAACTGTGAGTTTGCTGTCTTTTTACTGTTCATATTTTTTCTTTCCTTTTCTTCAATAAGCCCCTTTAACATTTCATAAAATAATGGCTTGGTAATGGTGCACTCCTTTAACTTGACCTTATCTGAGAAGTGCTTTATCTTCCATTCTAAATGACAGCTTTGCTGGGTAGAGCAATCTTGGATGTAGGGTCCTTGCCTTTCATGATTTCAAGTACTTCTTTCCAGCCCCTTCTTGCCTCTAAGGTCTCTGGAGAAATCAGCTGACAGTCTTATGGGAACTCCTTTGTAGGTAGCTCTCTCCTTTTCTCTTGCTGCTTCTAGAATTCTCTACTTCATTTCAATCTTGGGTAATGTAATTATGATGTCCCTTGGTGTGTTCCTCCTTGGGACCAACTTCTTTGGGACTCTCTGAGCTTCCTGGACTTCCTGGAAGTCTATTTCCTTTGCCAGATTGGGAAAGTTCTCCTTTATTATTTGTTCAAATAAGTTTTCCACTTGTTGCTCTTCCTCTTCCCCTTCTGGTACCCCTGTAATTCAGATGTTGGAACATTTAAAGATGTCCTAGAGGTTCCTAAACCTCTCCTCATTTTTTTTTTTTTTTTGAATTCATGTTTCTTCATTCTTTTCTGTTTGGTTGTTTCTTTCTTTCTTCTGGTCCACTCCATTGATTTGAGTCCCAGATTTCTTCCTATCACTATTGGTTCCCTGTGTATTTTTCTTCATTTCACTTAGTGTAGCCTTCATTTGTTCATCTAATTTAGGACCAACATCAACCAATTCTGTGAGCATCCTGATCACCAGTGCTTTGAACTTCATTACTTAGAAGTATTGGCTCTAGGGCTTTGATGTGTTTTTCAACCTGAGCCATGTATATATATGGAGAGAGAGAGAGAGAGAGAGAGAGAGAGAGAGAGAGAGAGAGAGAGAGAGTTGTTGTTGTTATTATTTTGTGTTTTGTTCTGGTCATGCCTGTTACATATGAGGGGCAGACCCCTTAGGTCTTCACCAAGGCAGGGAAACCCAGTCCCTGGGTTGTGATGCTGTATGTTGGGGAGGGGTCAGAGAGGGAACTATGGTGCTTGCTCCTCTCTCTCACATTTCAGTCCCTTCAGCTGTTTCCCACAAAGCAAATTGGGCCCTTCTGGTGCTGCCTCCTGGGTGGGTGGGCCTGTGTACTCTCTAGGACCCTGTGGGTCTCTCCAACATACTCTCCTGTGATGCTGGGAGTCTCAACCAGTGCCTCAACCCCCACAAGTGTTTTTGATCAGTGCTTTTAGGCTATATTTCCCAGCGCTGGGGCCCTGGGTGGCGCAGTATATCTGTCTCCGTTTTTGAGTGGTTTATCTGTGCTAGAATATGTGCCCATGGTCATCTAGCTGCCTTGCATGCCCCAGGGTCTGCCAGCTGTCATCTGTGTGCCAGCGACTGCCAACCACCACTTTCTCCTGCTGCAATCCCTCTCTGCAGGCCACTAACTCTGCCCCTCCTACCAGTCTGGATGAATGATTGTTGAACTTCCTTACAGTTCAATTTTCTGTCAGATCTGGTTGTTTTTTGTTTGTTTGTTTCTAAATTTTTGTTGTCCTTAATCTTGGTTGTGTGAGAAGGCACAGTATGTCCACCTATGCCTCCATCTAGGCTGCAAGTAACTTTTTTTTTAATATGCAAGACAATATTCCATTCAACTTAGCCACCAGGACATGAATAGATATTATTTTTATATAACATTTTGCCACTTGTTTTATTTCTCAACATTAGATTTTAGAAAACCATCTATGTTGAAATAAGTAGATATAGTTTATTCATTTTAAACCCTTAATTTACTTAGTCATTACTAATGAATGGATATTTAGATAGTTTCAATTTCTGAGTATTTAAAAACAAAAAATAAAAGGAAGATGCAGCTGGAAGTGCGTAAGAAGTCCCACCATGGAAGCTTTTCAGATCCCCCCCGGAGGGTTCTGGCTTTACATAAGCAATAAAAACTTTCAACATCCCTAATATGCCCTCTGGCTATCATGTGAATATTTCTTTTGCTTTTTTTCTTCAAACTTAAATGAATTACTTAAGCAACAGTCCTGAAAATTGGCCATAGTCTCAAATATTTATTGATTCAGATTTTTGGAATGCCAAGAGTCAAGTGTTTGTGGACTCTTTCCTGCCTTTTTAAAGATAATTTGCTTAATATTATCTTTCCTCTGATGTCTGTCAGTCATAAATCCTGTAACATGTCCTACATGTTCAATGAAAAGAGCTATGTCCAGCACTATAAGATTCCATGAAGAAGTCACCAAAGTAGATTAAAATTTATTTAAAAATGGTGAATGATTTTCCACCAAGTTCTGAAGCTGCTGTTTGGCTAATTCAATACAATGCAGAGAATATTTTTCCTGTCTCTCTTATCACCATTTTTTTTTTTTATCACAGAGGTGACTCACTGTTCTGGGCAAAGGCAGACCTAACCTTCTTCTGAAGCTGCATTTCTTCTCTATCTTCTAACAGCCAACCTGAAAGATGGTTCTTTGAACAGGAATGCAATATGATTCCTGGATGCCTGGGCTGGTTCACCTTCCTTGCAATATTCTAGAGTCAGATCTCTCTTCCCTTAGAAGGAAGGTTCAGCACCCTTCTCTCAATTGCTAAACCCACTTGTTATATATTTCTTCCAGTCTCCCTACATAGTGCCAGAGGCAGAGCAATCCAGATCCTTAGGATGGCAATAAATGCTAAATTAGTACTTCAACACTTCTAAAGAGGTGTGTGTCTATACACAAAAAAATAGAGATTATTTCATCTGCAAATTCTTTCATTCTGAATTATTATGTTTGCAAATAAAAGAAGGATACCTTAACAGTAGGGAGTTAAAAAAGAAGCCAAAATCTCAAGAAAGAAGTTGTGGGGTGAAGGAAACTGGCTTTCATATCATGGACTAGAACTCTGACCCTAGTCCCTGCCTCTCTGTGTGTGCTTGCCTGCTCTTCTGTGGCTAGCTGTCAGAATGAAGTTGGAGCTATATGACTTCTCCCAGAACCATGGAACTTATCTCCCTATAATGCTGGGACCACAGAGAAAAAAGAACCTTCTACATAACATCCAGTTAAAAAATATATCCTCATAGAGAACTCTGATTGGTTCAGCCTGGCTAGTTCAGACCACCAGTGTCCAGGGTATCAGAGACTTATGACTGATAGTCCTTACCAGAAACAATGGTGGAGTGGGAGAAATAAACATGTCACCTGAAAGAAGGGAAGTGCTGCTCTGGATATGTTAGCATAGGCAGTGAAATGTTCATAAAGAAAGATAATAAAAGAAATCAGACATTATTAAGCATAATCAGTTAGGGAACAGAAGCCTGCTTGCTTCCCTGGGAAGTTACATCTTCACATACTCCCCAGGAAATGGGTCATCTGTTTCCAAAAGATCACTGAGGGGAAGGGAAGAGAACAACAAAGGATAACGTAAGCACATGGGTAGCAGGAGCCAAGATGGCAACCATAGAGGTCTGTCAGTCTATCCTGGAAATTGGTTAGGGGGAGGATACCACACTAGCATGCAAAAGCTTGAGAAGTTCATTGATACACCTGGTCCATTCTAAGCCTAAGATAATAATCAGCTTAACAACAAATCTCTCTCTCTCTCTCTCTCTCTCCCTCTCTCTCTCTCTCTCTCTCTCCCCCTCCCTCTCTCTCTCTCTCTCTCTCTCCCCCTCCCTCCCTCCCTCCCTCTCCATCTCCCTCTCCCCTGGTAACACACTCACCCCATTGCTTTGCACAATGATTCCATAGTAGCCATGTGTTCATAGCAGCTGCCTGAGGTCATGACACATTTTGAATGCTTGAGAAGAGCACTAGCTGGGAATAGAGTAGCTAACTGGATCAGGACAGGAACATGGACTGAATCAATGGTGCAAAATATCTGGACATTGGTCCTATTTCTGGGCTAAATGAGACAAGATTGCACTTTTACTATGGTGGGATGGACAAAGATGAGACAGTGGGAACCTGGGGGAAAGCTCCTATTTTCATCCAATTAAGTCTTACTACCAGACCTCATCCTCCCTTGTGGGTCTCCAAAAATGCTTCTCTCATGAAACTAAAGGACCCCATGGCCACTGGCAATAGATAGACAAAAACCACAGATACTGACTTCTCAGGGTGACACATTTTGATTTTGCCACAAGGGCTTTATGCCAGATGATGCCAGAACTTTTTAGCCTCACATAGCTTTGCTATAAACCAATAAAAAATATTTTTCTTTCATTCCAAAATCATTTTTGGTATTTCAATTTCAATGATTGTCTTCTTTGTTGTTTTCAATATTGAATGTGTTCTTAATTTCGTTTTGAGCCAGGGGTTTCCTCAAGGCAAACAATAACTTCAATATCACCCAAATTATTATGGCCCAGGTGCTTTGTGAGGCCACAGGGCCCTGTCCTCTCTGTGGACAGAAAAACCAATTTTCAAGTGCTTTCTTACCTTATAGTAATGGAGGTCATGCCAAATGACTCATATACAAACAATAATAAGGGAAACACTGAGAGAAAACTCTTACATAGGCTATGCTGACAAAAGTACAGGCTTTTTTTAAAATCGTTTTTTAAAGCTTCTATTTATCATTTTTAGAGAGAAGGAGAAGAGAGGAGAAAAAGAGGGAAAGAAATACCAATGTGTGGTTGCCTCTTCCATGCCCCATACTGGGGACCTGGCCTGAAACCCAGGCATGTGCCCTGACTGAGAACCAAATTGGTGATCCCTTGATTTGCAGTCCACGCTCAATCCACGGATCTACACCAGTCAGGGAAGGACACACTTTTTATTATTTATTTTATTTCTTTAATTATTCATTTATTTTTATTGATGTTCAAGTACAGATGTCTCAATTTTACTGCTTTACTTCCCTCCACCCCAGCCATCCCTGCCTTCCAATGTTGGTCTTACCCCACTTTGGTTTTGTCCAATTGTCCTTTATAGATGGTCCTGAAAACTCTTCCTTCCAGCTCCCCTCCCCATTCTCCTCTACAACCTTGTATCTGGTCACTGTCAGTTTTTTCCTAATTTTAATGTCTCTGGTTATATTTTGTTTGCTTGTTAGTTTTGTTGATTATGTTCCACTTCTAGTTGAGATTATATGGTATTTGTCTTTCACCACTGGGTTTATTACACTTAGCATAATGATCTCTAGTTCAACCATGCTGACTAAAAGGATAGAAGCTGATAGTTTCTTTCTGCTGCATAGTATTCCATCATATAAATGTACCATTGTGTTTTGATCCATTCATTTACTGATGAGCACTGAATGTGCTTCCAGCAGTTGGCTATGGTAAATTGTGCTTTTATGAACATTGGGGTGCATAATTTCTTTTGAACTAGAATTTCAGGGTTCTTGGGGTACAGTCCCAGCAGTAGAATCACTGGGTTAAAAGATAGTACCATTTTTAGTTTTTTGAAGAAATTCCATACTGCCTTCCACAGTGTCTGCACCAGTCTGCATACTGACCAAGAGTATACTAGGGTTCCCCTTTCTCCATATCTTCTCCAATACTTGTTTGTTGTTTGGTTTGTGATGGCCATTTTCAATGGTGTAAAGTGGTATCTTATTCTGGTTTTAATTTGGATCTCTCTAATGGCTAGCGATGCTGAGCGTCTTTTCATATGTCTCTGGACCCTTTGTATGTCCTCTTTGGAATAGTGTCTGTTCAAGTCTGATCATTTTTCAATTGAGTTTTTGCTTTCCTAGAGTGGAGTTGTGTGAGCTCTTTATATACTTTGGGGATCAAACCCTTCTCTGAGCTATCATTGGCAAATATGTTTTCCCATACAGTTGGTTCTCTTTTCATTTTAATGTTGTTTTCTTCAGCCATGCATAAGCTATTTATTTTGATAATACCCAATTTGTTTTTGTTTTTGTTTTCTTTTCTTTATGTCCTTTGCCCTTGGGAACATATTGGTGAAAATATTGCTGCATGGAATATATGAGTTTTTCCTGTCTATGTTCTCCTGTAGGATTTTTTATGGTGTCTTCACTTATATTTAAGTCTTTTATCCACATTGAGTATTTTTTGTGTGTGGTGTAAGTTGGTGATCAAGTTTCATTTTTTTTGCATGTATGTGTCCAAATCTCAAAATACCATTTGTTGAAGAGGGTATTTTTACTCCATTTTATGTTCCTGACCACTTTGTTGATTATTAATTGACCATGAAATTTTGGGTTTATTTTTGGGCTCTCTGTTTTGTTCCATTGGCCTATGTGTCTATTCTTATGACAGTACCAGGCTGTTTTGATTACAGCGGCCATGTAATACAGTTTGATGTCAGGTATTGTGATCCCTACTACTTTGTTCTTTCTCACAATTGCTGTGGCTATTCAGGGTCATTTATGATTCCATATAAATTTTTGAAATATTTATTCTATATCTATGCAATATGCCATCGGTACTTTCATAGGGATTGCATTGAAGCTATAAATTGCTTTGGTTAGTATGGACATTTTGATGATGTTCATTCTTCCAATCCAATAACATGGTATATGCTCCTATTTGTTTGTGTCTTCCTTAATTTCTTTCTTCACTGTTGTGAATTTTTCTCAGTAAAAGTTTTTATCTCCTTGGTTAAGTTTACTATGAGTTCTTTTATTTTTCCTCATGTTATATCAAATGGTATCTTTTTCTGATTTCTGCTTGTGACATTTCATTGTTGGTGTACAAAATGCCTTTTTTTAAATGTAAGCATTTTTCTCACTGACATTTATTTATTTATTTATTTATTTAATTTTATTTTAATTGTTGTTCTTATACAGTTTTCTGATTTTCTACTCCCATCCCATCCCACTGCCACAGCCCTCCCCAGCTCCCTCCCATTTCCAACCCCCACCAGTTTTTGTCCATGTGTCTTTCATATTTGTTGCTCTAATCCCTTCCCCATTTCCCTGGATATTCCTATCCCTCTCCTCTCTTGTTCTCAATTTCAGTGTCTTTGGCTATATTATGCTTGTTTGTTTGTTCTGTTGATTAGGTTCCTGTTGAAGGTGAGATCATATGGTATTTGTCTTTCACCTCCTGGCTTATTTCGCTTAGCATAATACTTTCCAGTTCCATCCATGCTGTCGCAAAGGGTGGGAGCTCCTTCTTTCTTTCTGCTGCATAGAATTCCATTGTGTAAATGTGCCATAGTTTCTTGACCCATTCATTTACTGATTGGCACCTAGGTTGCTGCCAACATTTGGCTATTGTAAATTGTGCTGCTATTAACATTGGGGTGCATAGGTTCTTTTAGATTGGTGTTTCAGGGTTTCTAGGATATAATCAATCCTAGCAGTGGAATTGCTGAGTCAAGAGGTAGGTCCATTTTTAGTTTTCTTAGAAAATTCCATACTGCTTTCCATAGTGGTTGTACCAGTCTGCAGTCCCACCAACAGTGTACTAGGGTCCCATTTTCTCCACAACCTCACCAGCACTTGTTGTTTGTTGCTTTGTTTATGATGGCCATTCTGACTGGTGTGAAGTGGTATTTCATTCTGGTTTTAACCTCCATCTCTCTCATAGCTAGTGACATCGAGCATCTTTTCATATGTTTCTGGATGTTCTGTATGTCTTCCTTGGAGAAGTGTCTGTTCAAGTGTTTTGCCCATTTTTTAATTGGGTTGCTTATCTTCTTAGAGTGGAGTCGTGTATGTTCTTTATATATTTTGGAGATTAAACACTTGCCTGAGGTATCATTGGCAAATGTTTTTCCATACAATTGGTTCTCTGTTTATTTTAATACTGTTTTCTTTAGCCATGCAGAAGCTTTTTATTTTGATGAGATCCCATTTGTTTATTCTTTCTTTTATGTCCCTTGCTTTAGGGGACATATCAGTAAAAATGTTGCTGCGTGAAACATCTGAGATTTTCCTACCTATGTTCTCCTCTAGGCCTTTAATGGTGTCACAGCTTATATTTAAATCTTTTATCCACCTTGAATTTATTTTTGTGTATGGTGTAAGTTGGTGTTCAAGTTTCATTTTTTTGCATGTAGCTGTCCAGTTCTCCCAACACCACTTGTTGAAGAGGCTACTTTTATTCCATTTTAGGTTGCTGCCTCCTTTGTCAAATACTAATTGACCACAGAGAATTGGGTTTACTTCTGGGATCTCTATTCTATGCCACTGGTTCATGTGTCTGTTTTTCTGCCAGTACCAGGCTGTTTTGATTACAGTGGCCTTGTAATAGAGTTTGGTGTCGGGTATTGTAATCCCTCCTACTTGGCCCTTCTTTCTCAGAATCGCTGCAGCTATTCGAGGTCAGTTATGGCTCCAAATAAATTTTTGAAGTGTTTGTTCTATGTCTGTGAAATATGCCACTGGTAATTTAATAAGTATTGCATTGAATCTGTAAATTGCTTTGGGTAGTATGGATGTTTTGATGATGTTAATTCTTCCAATCCATGAACACAGTATATGTTTCCATTTGTTTGTGTCTTCCTTGATTTCTTTCTTCAGTGTTGTGTAGTTTTCTGCATACAGGTCCTTTACTTCCTTGGTTAGGTTTATTCCTAGGTATTTTATTTTTCTTTTTGCTATATTGAATGGGATTTTTTCTTGAATTCTTCTTCTGCTGTTCATTGTTTGTATACAAAAATGCCTTTGATTTTTGGATATTGACTTTGTATCCTGCTGTTTGGCCAAATTCATTTACTAGGTTCAGCAGCTTTTGGGCCGGGTCTATAGGATTTTCTATGCACAATATCATGTCATCTGCAAATAATGATAGTTTTGTTTCCTCCTTTCCAATTTGGATGCCTTTTATTTCCTTTTCTTGACTAATCACTGTGGCCAATATTTCCAATACTATATTGAATAGAAGTGGTGAAAGTGGACAACCTTGTCTTGTTCCTGATCTTAGTGCAAAAGATTTTAGTTTTTGCCTGTTCAGTATGAGGTTGGCTGTAGGTCTCTCATATATGGTCTTTATCATGTAGAGGAATGCTCCCTGTATTCCCACTTTGTTGAGTGTTTTTATAAAAAATGGGTGCTGTACCCCATCAAATGCTTTTTCTGCATCTATTGATATGATCATGTGATTTTTGTCTTTGTTTTTGTTTATGTGATGTATTACATTTACTGATTTGCGTATGTTGAACCATCCTTGCATCCCTGGGATGAATCCCACTTGGTTATGATGTATGATCTTTCTAATGTATTATTGGATTATTTGCCAATATTTTGTTGAGGATTTTGGCATCTATGTTCATCAGCGATATGGGCCTGAAGTTTTCTTTCCTTGTTATGTCTTTATCTGGTTTGTGGATTAGAATGATGCTGGCATCATAAAAAGAGTTTGGTAGTCTTCCATCATTTTGGGTTTTTTTTGAAAAGTTTGTGAAGGATGGGGGTTAGCTCTTCCGTAAATGCTTTGTAAAATTCTCCTCTTAAACCATCTGGTCCAGGGCATTTGTGTATCGGGAGTTTTTTGATTACTGCTTCTATTTCATCTGCTGTTATTGGTCAGTTCAGGTTTTCTGCTTCTTCTTTATTGAGTTTTGGGAAATTATATTTTTCTAAAAACTTGTCCATTTCCCCTAAGTTTTCAAATTTCTTGGCATATAGTTCTTCATAGTAATTTCTTACAATCCTTTGTATTTCTGTAGTGTCAGTTTTAATCTCTCCTCTTTCATTTCTGATTGTGTTTATTTGGGTCCTCTCTCTTTTTTTCTTGATGAGCCTGCGTAAAGCCTTGTCAATTTTGTTTATTTTTTCAAAAAAAAAAAAAACAGGTCCTGGATTCATTGATCTTTAAAATTGTGCTTTTAGTCTTTATGTCATTTAATTCTGCTCTATTCTTAGTTATTTCCTTCCTTCTACTTGCTCTGGGCTGTCTTTGCTGTTGATCCTCAAGTTCTTGTATGCATAGAGTTATGTTGTTTGTTTGAGATGTTTCTATCTTTTTTAGGTAGGCCTGTATTGCTATGAACTTTCCTTTAAAGACTGCCTTTGCTGTGTCCTAAAAGTTTTGTGTTGTTGGGTGTTCATTTTCATTTGTTTCCAGACTTTTTGGTTTCCTCCCTAATTTCATTCTTGACCCATTCACTGTTCATTAGCATGCTATTCAATCTCCATGACTTTGAGGACTTTGTGTTTCCCCCTTAGGGTTGTTTTCTGGTTTCAGTCCCTTGTGGTCAGTGAAGATGCTTAGTATGATTTCAATTTTCTTGAATTTGATGAGGTTAGTTTTATGACCTATCATGTGGTCTATCTTTGAGAATGCTCCATGTGAATTTGAATAGAAAGTGTATTTAGTTTCTTTGGGAAGAAGGGCTCTATATATATCAGTTAAGTCCATTTCATCTAGGGTGTCATCAATGCCACAATATCTTTGTGGATATTTTGTTTAGAAGATCTGTCCATTTTTGACAGTGGGGTGTTAAAATCCCCTAGTATAATTGTGTTGCTGTTAATATCTTTTTTGAAGTCCTCTAAGGTTTTCTTGATGTATTTAGGTGCTCCTATGTTGGGTTCATATATATTTACAATGTTTATGTCTTCTTGGTGGATTCTTCCTTTGAGTATTATGAAGTGACCTTCAGGATGTCTCTTTATGGCTCTTCTTTTGAAGTCTATCTTGTCTGATGTGAATATTGCTACCGCAGCTTTTTTTTTTCCTGTCCATTTGCTTGGAAAATTTGTTTCCAGCCCTTCACTTTGAGTCTGTGTTGGTCTTTTGTCCTGAGGTGGGTCTCTTGTAGACAGCATATGTGTGGGCCATGCTTACTTATCCATTCAGCTATTCTATGCCTTTTGATTGGAGCATTTAATCCATTTACATTTAAGCTTATTATTGATAGGTACTTATTCATTGCCATTTTTGTACCTGTGTTCCTCTCCCTCTCTTTCTCCTTTCCTCCTGTTCCTTAATGCAGGCCCTTTAATATCTCTTGCAGAGCTGGCTTGGTAGAGGTGTATTCTTTTAGACTTCTTATGTCTGGGAAGCTCCTTATTTGGCCTTCTATCTTGATTGAAAGCCTTGCTGGGTAAAGTAGTCTTTGTTGCAGGCCTTTGGTTCTCATTACTTGGAATATTTCTTGCCATTCTCTTCTGGCTTGGAGTGTTTCCATCGAGAAGTTAGATGCTAACCTAATTAGGGCTCCCTTGTATGTTACTTCCTTTTTCTCTCTTGCTGCCTTTAAGATTCTCTCTTTGTCTTGGAATTTTGCCATTTTAATTATGATGTGTCTTGAAGTGGGACTCTTTGGGTTCCTCTTGATTGGGACTCTCTGTGATTCCTGGATTTGTGTGACTTTTTCTCTCATCAAATTAGGGAAGATTTCCATCATTACTTTTTCAAATAGGTTTTCTATCCCTTGCTTGTCTTCTTCTCCCTCTGGTATCCCTATTATACGGATATTATTATGTTTCATACTGTCTTGCATTTCTCTTAATCCCTCTTCATTCTTTCAAAGCCTCTTTTCCTCTTCTTGCTCCTTCTAGCTGTTTTTTTCTACTTTGTCCTCCAACTCACTGATCCAATCTTCTGCTTCACCGATTCTGCTTTTCATTTCTTCCACTGTGTTCTTCAGTTCAGAAATTGTATTTTTCATTTCCTCTTGGCCCTTTTTTATAGTTTCTATTTCCTTTTTCTTGTTGATATAGTTTGCAGTGAGTTCATTGTAGCTTCCATGTAGTTTTTGGTAGCTCATTGAGAGCTCTTGGAGCTTCCTGACAACCATTGTTTTGAACTCAAAATCTGATAGTTGAGCTGCCTCCATTTCATTTAGCATTCTTTCTGGGGATTCCTCCTTTTCTTTCACTTGGGGATTGTTTCTTTGTCTTACCAGTGTTTGTGAGACTCTTCTTGTTAGCCTCAGATTCTTAAATTGATTTGTTTTGGTTCCCTGTGTTTATGCTGTGATCTTCTGTGGTAGAATGCCTGTGAAATTCAGTGGTGCTATCTCCTTTGGGTATCCTGGTGTTCACTGCTTCCAGTGTCCTAGCTGTTGAAATGCCCCCTCTTTGGGGCCAACTCTGGTCTTTCCACCATTCCAGTTTGTTTTGTTTTGTTTTGTTTTGTTTTTGTCTCACTCATATGTGTTTAAAAAGAGAAAAGAGAAGGAAAGGAAAAAAGAAGGAAAAGGAAATAAAAAAATGAAAAGAGTATAAAGAAAAGTAGACTGAAAAGAAAAAAAAGAGAAAAAAGACAGGAAGAAGAGATAAGCTTGGGAAGAAAGGAAGAAGGAGTAAAACAAGAAAGAATTAATGAGAAACAAAAAGGAGTTGAGCGGTAAAAAAAGATCAAAATAATGAAAAAGAGATAAAGAAAAAAACCACAAAAAATTGAAAAACCGAAAAACACCAAAACCGCTAATTCTTGCTGTTATCAATCTTGCCCAGCTGGTTTTTCTGGCCTTGATGACTGACTGCAGTGGCTGAGGGGTGACCGTATTGTTTTTTCCCTTGTTCAGCACTCAGTTTTCTCTGGCCTACTGTCCTCAGAGTTATCCCAAGACTCTCTGCACAAGGTCCCAGGAGCCAACTGTGGTCATGCGCCTGCAGGCGCCTATGTTCCCTGATTCTTCCTTGTACAGGTGCCAACTGTCCCACGAACACGGTTCGACCCCTATGCAGGTTGCATACCAGTGTCTAAAATCTCCCAGCAGCCCGCTCAGGCCTCCGATGGTATGCTGGCATGATGGCATGATGGTGCTGGGAGACCGTATTGCTGTTCCCTGCTGGCATGAGTGCCGGCGCTGGTGTGAACAATCCCTGCACAGCTGTTTACAATATTGCATGGGCACAGACAAAAGTGTGCACTCCAATGCTCAGTCTTCCCAGGGCTATGAGATCTTAACTCCTCTTTGTGCGATTTCAAGCATTCAGGTTTATGCCGGCAATGCTGAGATCCTGCTTGGCTGTTCAGGGTGCAGTTGCCCCAGCTCCCTTCCTAGAATCTTACGGCCAGCCCTGGCCTGGTTTCTCAGCCCCCGCCCCGGTCTCCGCGCTGCCAGAGTACTCTCCTTACTGTCCGGTTTTTCAATGTCCACTGCAATTTTCGATCATCTGTTTTCAAATATGCTGTGTTTCTGGTGTCTGTTTGCTGTGCTGCATTGAAAAATGTCCTGGTTTAACACCTGTGTGAAGTGGGAAGAAGGATGTACATCCTCTTACCATGCCACCATCTTCTCTCCCTTCTCACTGACATTTATTTTTAATATTTTAACTGAGCTGTGATTTGAATCCAGATCTTCTTTTTTAAAAGATTTTATTTATTTATCTTTAGAAGGGAAGGGAAGGAGAAAGGAAGAGAAATATCAATGTGTGGTTGCCTCTTGTGCATTCCCTGCTGGGAACTGGCCTGCAACCCAGGCATGTGCCCTGACTGGGAATCGAACCTCAATCCTTTCGTTCACAGGACCACGCTCAATCTACTGAGCTACACCAGATAGGGCCAAAATTTATTTCTGAATATTGACTTTGTATCCTATTGTTTTGTAAAATTCATTTATTAAGTCAAAGAATTTTTTTGGCATCTATAGGGTTTTTTATGTACACTATCATGTCATCTGCAAACAATGACTGTTTTACTTTCTCCATTCTAATTTGGATTCCTTTTGTTTCCTTGTCTTGTCTGATTTCTGTGGCTAGGACTTCCAGTACTATGTTGAATAGGAGTGGTGAAAGTGGGCAGCCTCCTTGTCTTATTCCTGATCTTAGTGGAAAAGCTTTTTTTTTTGCCCACTGAGTATGATGTTGGCTTTAGGTCTCTCATATATGGCCTTTTATTATGTTTGAAGAATGTTGCCTTCATTCCACTTTGCAGAGTGGTTTTATCATAAGTGGGTGCTGAACCTCATCTAATGCTTTTTCAGCATTTATTGATATGATCATGTGATTTTTGTCTTTGCTTTTGCATATGTGATGTATTAAATTTATTCATTTGCAAATATTGTAGCATCCTTGCATCCCTGGGATATACCCTATTTGATCATGATGTAAAATTTCTTTAACATTGCTGGATGTGGTTTACTAGTATTTTCTTGAGGATTTTATTGTCTATGTTCATCAGTGATACTGGCCTGTAATTCTCTTTCATTATTGTATCTTTATCTGGTTTGGGGATTCAGATGATAGTGGCTTCATAAAAAGTGTTTGGTAGTCTTCCATGCCCTTGGATTTTTTTTGGAAAAGTCTGTGAAGAATAGGGCTTAGCTCTTCCTTAAATGCTTTGTAGAATTCTCCTGTGAAACTGTCCAGTCTATGGCTTTTGTGTGCTGGGCTTTTTTTCATTACAGTTTTTATTTTGTTGGCTGTTAATGGTCTGTTCAGGCTTTCTGCTTCTTTTTCTTTCAGTTTTGGAAGACTATATTTTTCTAGAATTTGTTTCATTTTACCTTGGTTTTCAAGTTTCTGGCATATAGTTCTTCATAGTAATTTATTACAATCCTTTGTATTTCTGTGGTGTCAATTGTAATCTCTCTTCTTTCATTTCTGATTGTGTTTATTTGGGTCCTTTGTCTATTTCTCTAGATAAGTCTGCTTACAGGCTTCTCAATTTTGTTTATCTTTTCAAAGAACCATCTCCTGCATTTAGTGATTCTTAGAAAAAAAATTTTTTTTTTACTTATTTTGTCTTTTGAATCTGCTCTGATCTTGGTTATCTCCTTCCTTCTACCTGCTCTGGGCTATCTTTGTTGTTCCTCCAGTTCTTGTAGACGTAGGGTTAGGTTGTTTATTTGAAATGTTTCTATCCTTTTTAGGCAGTCCTGTAGTGCTATGAACTTTCCTCTCATGACTTCATTTGTTGTGTCCCATAAGTTTTGGACTGTTGTGAGTTATTTCATTTTCATTTGTTCCCAGAAACTTTTTGATTTTTTCCTTGATCCCATTCTTAACCCATTCATTGTTTAATGCCATGCTATTCAACCTCCATGATTTTGAGTGTTTTTGAGGTTTATCTTAGAGGTTGGTTTCTAGTTTCAGTCCCTTGTGGTCAGAAAACATGCTTGATATGATTTCAACTTTCTTGACCCTGTTGAGGCTTATTTGGTGTCCTATCCTGTGATCTACCTTTGAAAATATTCTACATGCATTTGAAAAGAATGTGTATTTTGCTTCTTTGGGATGAAAGGTTCTATATTCATCAGTTAAGTCCATTTGATCTAGGACATTGTTCAATGCCATAATATCTTTTTTGATTTTTTTATAAGAACTATCAATTTTTGACAGTGGGGTGTTAAAACCTCCTACTATAATTCAGTTGTTGTCAATACCTTTCTTGAAGTCCTGCAAAATTTTCCTTATGTATTTTGGTGCTCCTATTTTTGTTGTATATATATTTACATTGTTTATGTCTTCCTGATGGATTCTTCCTTTGGGTATTATGAAGTGACCTTCTGGGTCTCTTTTTATAGTCCTTGTTTTGAAGTTTATTTTGTCTGATATGAGTATTTCTACCTTGGCTTTTATTTTTTTTTCCTGTGCATTTTCTTGGAATTTTTTTCCAACCCCTCACTTTTAGTATGTGTATGTCTTTCACTCCAAGATGGGTCTTTTGTAGGTAGCATGTGTGGGTCATGATTTCTTATCCATTCAGCTATCCTATGTCTTTTGATTGGAGCATTTAACCCATTAACATTTAAAGTTATTATTGATACATATTTATTCATTTTCCCTACTTTTGTTCCTATGTTCCTCTCTCTCTCACTCTTATCCTATCTCTTCTTATTATAATGACTTTAGCATATCTTGTAGTGCTGATTTGGTGGAGGTGTATTCTTGCAGCCTTCCTTTGTCTGGAAATCTCTTTATTTTGCCTTCTATTTTAATTGAGAACCTCAGTGTATAGAGTAATCTTGGTTTTGGGCCTTCATTTTTCATTACTTGGAATATCTCTTGCCATTCTCTCCTGGATTGGGTGTTTCTGTTGAGAAATCATTTGGTAGCCATATTGGAGCCTCTTTATATGTTACTTCTTATTCCTCCCTTGCTGCTTTTAAGATGTTCTCTTTTTGTCTAAAACTTGGCATTTTAATTATGATGTGTCTTGGAGTGGGTCTCTTTGGGTTCACGTTGACTGGGACCCTCTCTGTTTCCTGAACTTACATGTTTTTTTCCCTGTCCAGGTTCAGACAGGTTTCTGTCATTATTTTTTTGAACAGGGTTTCTATCCCTTGTTCCTTTTCTTCTCCTGCTAGTATTCCTATTACTTGAATGTTGTTGTGTATTATGTTATCTATAAGTTCCCTGAAGCTATCTTTATATTTTGTGAGTCTTTTTTCTTTCAGCTGCTCTACCTGTGTGTTTCTTTTCACCTTCTCTTCCAGCTCACTAATTCGGTCCTCTCTTTCATCCAACCTGCCAATAATTCCTCCCAGTATGTTTTTTTTTTTTTAATTTCTGAAGTTTTATTTTTCATTTCTTCCTGATTTTTGGTAATAGTTTCTCTTTCCTTTTTTCATACCATTGTAGTTCTCCCTCAGTTCCTTGTCATTGTGAGTTCCTTCAGCATCCTTATGACCATTATTTGAATTATATACTTACCAGTTTGTTTACCTCCATTTCATTTAGCTTTTTTAGTGGGGAGTCTTCCATTCCTTCTGATTGCAGGTTCTGTTTTTGTCTCCCCATTTTAGGTGACTTTTTTTGTTTGTTTCTGTGCTTTAAGATGTTTGGCTTTACTAGCTGTCTTTGTAGAGGGAACTTTTATGGTAAGAATTCTATGGGGTTCAGTGGTGTCATTCCTTTGATCTCCATATTTGGATGCTCTAGGTTTCCCCTTACTTCTGTTGGTGTGGGCTCCCCTCTTGTACTTGTGTTTTTCCCTGTTAGTGGTTCCTTTGTTGGTGAGTTCTCTCCTTCAGCAGGTATACTGACATTCACAGTTCCCACCTAATCTTGTATATGATCAGTGGCAGGGGAGAAGGCAAACAGGATTAAGATAGCAGGAGAGTATTCTATGAGAATTGAAGTACCAACAAGTAGTGAAGAGATAGGAGATCCTTTGGATATGTGTAGTATTAACTGCAATATTCACTGAACCAGTCAATTTTTATAAAAGGTGAAAAGAGATAAGACTCTTGATAGAGGAGAGAAGAATTGTGAGCTGAATCTTGAAAATATAGCACTTGTGCAAGGTTAGATGATGAGACATAGTGACAGTACAGGATACAAAGTAGATATAATGTGAGAGAGAATACAGTTGAACACAATAATCATGCTCAGGAATAAAGTGAAGTGGGCTAAGATCAGGGAGGGGTGCTGTGTAGTATTTACAATTATAGGGTACAGCAATTATTTACAACAGTACAGGAACAATAATAATAAGACAAGAAATATATGATTTGAATAGCAAGAACAGAAAGTGCACAATCCAGGGTAGCTTGTTATTGGAACAGGAGTGAAGTGAAGAATGACAATTAAAACACAATATGAGGTGTTTGGAGATAGTGGTAAGGTAGGTGGAAACAAAGTCCACTTCCCCCAGTGCATGGATGAAATACCTGGCTGCTCGTCTGAGGAACAGAGCAAATAGCCAACAATATTCCAGAATATATGCATATTGAAGACCAAAAATTAGAGATGATATTGAAAAATTGGATGGTAAAAAGAGTGCTTAAGAACAATAAGGTCCATGGGAACAGCAGGGGGACCAAGGCAGGTGCAGCTGCATGACCAGTGCCCACAGGGTCAGCTACAAGATTCTTGGGAGAGAGCCAGGCTGGACTGTGTGAGATGTCAATGATTGTTTGTACCAAGGTGCTTGAATAGAAGGAATTTTTCAAAAAGAAAAAGAGAAAAAGAGGCACTCCATGACTATTTGGGGAATTAACCACAGCAGCCCCCCACCTGCTGCACCCCTACTCTCACCATCCCAGGTTGGTGTGCACCTGGTCCACAGCTGAGGGAAGCCCACCTGCACCTATGCCTGGAGTACCCAGGATGGTGCACACCTGGTCCAGCCTGGGTGGCCTGCCTGAGCTGACTCCAGAAGCACTGGGATGGTATGAACCTGGTCCACGACCCAGTGGTGGCCAGGTGGCACCACACCAAAAGGTCTGAGGATGGTGTGCACCTGGTCCGAGGTCTGCACCTGCCTGTCTGCACTCAAGCCTGAGACACCAAGGATGAAGCACCTCCCACCTGGACCCTGCAGCCAGAGCCCTGCAAAGCCAACTGGCTCTCTAAGAGGAAAGCAGAAAATCCCCACAGATGGGAGCTGCAGTCCCCTGAAAGTCTTGACTTAGTGAGGGGATGAAAAACCCTGAAAGGGTGCTGAGAGTCCCTACCATCTAGGACAGCAAAGAGCAAGAAGGTGGTGTGTGAGTTTCCCCCAATTGGTGCACCTCAAGGACAGCACAACTGGTGGACTAAAGGCCTAGGGTGAGCACAGAAGGGTGCTGAGGAACTGGGATGGAGGCTGGACAGCAAAGAAGAGTGTGGCTTAGGAAGGGAGAAAAGCAAAACTAATCCTTCTTCAGCCTGACTCAACCAGGAAGCTCAGCAGCAGAACTGTCCTGACCAGTTTAAAGCAGAAGGCTTTTTTTAATCCTTCTTCCATTCTCTCCTTCTTTCTTTCTTTTTCTTATTCATTCTTTCTTCCTTTTATTTTTTATTTCTTTTTCCTTCCTTCTTTTTCTAATTTTTTTTAATTTTAATTTTTTAAAATTCTGTCTTTCTTCCTTTCCTTCTATCTTTCTAATACTGTCTTCCTTCTTACCTTTCCTTTTTTATTACTTCTCCCTTCCTTTCTTTAAAATCTCTTCTTCCTTCCCTTCTCTCTCTTTTTCCTCTTTTTATTCTTTTCTCCCTTTACTTCCTTCCTTTCTTCTTTCCTTCCTTCCTGCCTTCCTTCCTTCCTTCTTTCCTTTCATTTCCTTTGCATTTTCATTTCTTCTCCCTTCTTTCCTCCCTTTTTTTCCTATCTTTTCTCACAGATGAGACAATAATACCTGGAGTGGAGGAAAGTTCAGAGTTAGACCCAAACAGGGGTAATACCAATGATGACACAGTAAGACAAATTTCACTTTGCTACTCCAGAGAAATTGCAAGGTGGGAGTAGTGAACAACATTACACCTGCTGAAAGAGGAAACCAATCAACAAAGGAACAACCAACAGATAACAATGGAAGAAGGTGATGGAGGGAGTGAAAGCCACACTAACCTAAATCTAGGACCGGTCTGGAAGTACAACTAAAAGGTGGAGAAATTACCCACAAAAACAACTAAACAAGAGCAAGAGAGAAGCCTCAAAACCTTGTACACACAGAAGAGTCAGTCTCAACAAAAACTGTCCACATCTGTACAACAGAATACAAGACATGGTGGACGGAGTGATCCTCAGTTAACCAGCTGAAGGGAAGGACCCACCAAAGAAAGACCCAACAACAATCAAAACACAAAAACATAGAGAGAGCCAGCATGAATGACAGCCTAAGACCAGTGACCTAAAGAGATTAAGGAGACTGCACTGCTGAATCTCAGAGGTATTCTACCATAGAAGTTCACACCACAAACCCTTGGAGTAAGAATAGATCAATTTAGGAACTGGAGATGAACAAGGAGAGTCTCACAAACAATGGGAAGACAATAAATAAATAAATAAATAAATAATCCCCAAATGAAAGGAAAGGAGGAAACCTCAGGAAGAATGCTAAATGAAATAGAGGAACTCAACTATCAGATATTGTGTTCAAAACAATGGTTATCAGGAAGCTCAGTGAGTACACACAGAGGTACCAGAAACTACAGTGAAACTACAATGTACACACTGCAAAATATATCATCATGAAAATAGAAACTATCAACAAGGGCCAAGAAGAAATGAAAAATACAATTTATGAACTGAAGAACACAGTAGAAGGAATCAAAAACAGGCTGGATGAAGCAGAAAATTTGACCAGTGAGATGCAGAAGAAAGTAGAAAATAAAACCCTGAAAGAAGAAGAAAAGGAAAAGAGGCTCAGGAAGAATGAAGAAGGATTGAGGGAATGCAGGACAACATGAAACAAAACAATATACATATAATTAGGATACCAGAAGGAGAAGGATAAGAGCAAGGAATAGAAAACCTATTTGAAAAAGTAATGATGGAAAACTTCCCTAATTTGATGAGAGAAAAAGTCACACAAGCCCAGGAAACACAGAGACTCCCAAACAAGATGAACTCAAAGACATCTACTGTAAGACACATCATAATTAAAATGGCAAAATTCAGAGACAAAGAGAGAATCTTAAAGGCAGGCAGAAAGAAACAGGAAATAACATACAACAGAGGCTTGATAAGGTTAGCAGCCGACTTCTCAATGGAAATGCTCCAAGCCAGAAGAGAATGGCAAGAAATATTCCAAATAATGAGAACCAGAGGACTGCAACCAAGGCTACATTATCCAGCAAGGCTCTCAGTCAGGGTAGAAGGTGAAATAAGGAGCTTCCCAGATGAAAGAAGTCTGAAAGAATACACCTGCACAAAACCAGTTCTGCAAGAGATGCTAAAAGGACTGCTTTAAGAAAAGGAAGGAAAAGAGAGCGAGAGAGGAACACAGGTATGAAAACTGGCAATGAATAAGTACCTATTAATAATAATCTTAAACATAAATGGATTAAATGTTCCAATCAAAACACATAGAATAGGTGAATGAATAAGTAAGCATGACCCACACATATGCTGCCTACAAGACACCCACCTCTGAAAAAATGACCTACACAGACTGAAAGTGAAAGGCAGGAAACAAATTTTCCAAGCAAATGGACAGGAAAAAATAGCCAGTGAAGCAGCACTCATATCAGACAAAACAGACTTCAAAGAAAAGCCATAAAAATAGACCCAGAAGGTCATTTTATAATACTCAAGAGAAGAATCCACCAAGAAGACATAAATATTGTAAATATATATGCACTCAGCATAGGAACACCCAAATACATAAGGAAAATCTTGGAAGACTTCAAGAAAGTTATTGACAGCAACACTATTATTGTAGGGGATTTTAACAACCCACTGTCAAAAATGGACAGATCTTCCAAGCAAAATATCAACAAAGATATTTTGGCATTGTACAATGCCCTAGATCAAATGGATTTAACTGATATATATAGAGCCTTTGATCCTGATGTGGACCCCAGCTGATGCAGACCCCAACTCATGGGGTCCACGACATTGTGGATGAGATATGACAAATTCACACTGACTACTGAGTGCTGTGGAGGAAAAGGGAAGGCACACCACTCTCTCAAGGGAAGTGTGGCTCAGAGGGCCTCAGACATTTTCTCTCAATAGTAAAGCACCTCAGAGCACCTCAAGGGGAGAGCACCTGGACCCTTGCCTTGACAAGCTTTTATTGCTTTTCTGGACACATTCCATAATGGTCCTCATGTACTGTGCAGAAGTTTGCTTAAGGTGGTTACCTTTTACAGAAAACAGTGGAGAGGATGCTGCTAATGACATCACAGAAAAAGAACATTTGCAAATACAAAGAAAAAAGTGGTTGAACTGGTTACACTAATCCTTGAAAGGTTTAGCATGGATTTTAGGAAGTAACTTTAAAGATATGCAGTAAACGTTTGCTGCCTCAATTCAGGGAAAGGGAGCTTTAGCAAAAGCAAGTCTCATAGCAGTCTAGGTACAGTGCAGGCCTGATTCCCCATGGGAGAATTTATCTGTGAGTATGGGTCCGTTGTGGGCCCACACCATTCAGAATAGTCTCCTATATCATCCCAAAGAAGCTAAATACACATTCTTTTCATATGCCCATGGAACATATTCAAAGATAGACCACATGACAGGACAAAATGACTCAACAAATTCAAGAAAATTGAAATTATATCAAGCATTTTCTGACAACAAAGAACTGAAACTAGCAATCAAACCCAAGGATAAAAACCCAGAACACTGAAACTCATGAAGATTGAATAGCATGCTATTAAACAAATGAATGGGTCAAGAATGAAATTAGGGAAGAAATTTAAAAGTTTCTGGAAACAAATTATAATTAACTCACAACAACCCAAAACTTATGAGACACAGTTAAGACAGCCCTGAGAGGAAAGTTCATAGTGATACAGGCTTACCTAAAAAAGATGGAAACATTTTAAACAACCTTACCCTATGCCAACAAGAACTTGAGGAACAACAACAAAGACAGACCAGAACAAGTAGAAGGAAGGAAATAACCAAGACAAGAGCAGAATTAAAAGACACAGAGACTAAAAGCACAATTCTAAGGATCAGTGAATTCAGGAGCTGGGTCTTCAAAAAGATAAACAAAATCAATGAGCCTTTAAGAAGGCTCATCAAGAAAAAGAGAGACAGAACCCAAATAAACACAGTCAGAAATGAAAGAGGACAGATTACAACTGACACCACAGAAATGCAAAGGATTGTAAGAAATTACTACAAAATCCTGTATACCAAGAAATTGCAAAACCGAGGTGAAATGGACATTTTATAGAAAAATAAAACCTTCTGGAAGTCGATGAAGAAGAAGCAGAAAGCCTGAATAGACCAATAATAGCAGACAAAATTGAAGCAGCAATCACAAAACTCTGGACACACAAAAGCCTTGGACTAGATGGCTTCACAGGATAATTCTATAAAGCATTTAAGGAAGAGCTAACCTCCATTCTTCACAGACTATTCAAAAAATCCAAAATGATGGAAGACTCCCAAACTCTTTATATGAAGCCAGCATCAACCTATTCCCAAAACCACATAAAGACACAACAAAGAAAACAAACTTCAGGCCAATATCACTGATGAACATAGATGGTAAAATCCTCAATAAAGTATTGGCAAACCACATTCAACAATACATTAAAAACATCATACACCATGACCAAGTGGGATTTATCCCAGGGATGCAAGGATGGTACAATATTCACAAATTGACAATTGTAATACATCACATAAAAAAAAGCAGAGACAAAAAATCACATGATCATATCAATTGATGCAGTAAAATATTTCATAAGATACAGCATCCATTTATGATAAAAATGTTCAGAAAAGTGGGAATAGAGGGTGCATTACTCAACATGTTATTGCTATATATGAGAGACTTACAGCCAATGTCACACCCAATGGGCAATAAATAAAAGCTTTCCCTCTAAGATCAGGAACAAGAAAAGGTTGTCCACTTTCACAATTTCTATTAAACACAATGTTGGATGTTTTAGCCACAATGATCATACAAGAAAAGGAAACAAAAGGCATACAAGTTGGAAAAGAGGAAACAAAACTGTCATTGTTTGCAGGTGACATCATAGTGTACATAAAAAATCCTATAGATTCTTCCAAAAAACTGCTCAACCTAATTAATGAATTTGGCAAAATAGCAGGATACAAAGTAAATATCTAAAAACCAAATGCATTTTTTTTGTATATCAACAATGAAACATCACAAGCAGAAATCAAGAAAAAATTCTATTAGATATAGCAACAAGAAAAATAAAATACCTAGGAATAAACCTAACCAAGGGTGTAAAAGTCATGTACTCAGAAAACTACACATCCCTGAAGAAAGAAATCAAAGAAGACACAAACAAATGGAAATATATACTGTGCTCATGAATCAGAAGAATTATCATCAAAATGCTCATACTACCCAAAGCAATTTACAGATTCAATGCAATACCTATTAAACTACCAATGGCATATTTCACAGATATAGAACAAACACTTCAAAAATTTATATGGAACCATAAATGAGTCTGAATAGCTGCTGCAATTTTGAGAAACAAGAGCAAAGTAGGAGGGATCACAATACCTGATACTAAACTGGATTACAAGGCCACTGTAATGAAAACAGCATGGTACTGGCATAAAAACAGACAGAGAGAACTGAGAGCCCAGATATAAACCCAAGACTCTACAGTCAATTAATATTTGACAAAGGTGGCAGCAGCATAAAATGGAGTATAAATAGCCTCTTCAACAAATAGTGTTAGGAGAGTTGGACAGCTATATGCAAAAAAAAAATGAAACTTGAGCACCACCTTACACCATACACAACAGTACATTCAATGTGGACAAAATATTTAAATACAAGTCATGACACCAGGGCTAGAGGAGAACACAGGCAAGAAAATCTCAGATATTTCATGTAGCAATATTTCACCTATATGTTCCATAGAGCAAAGGACATAAAGAAAAGAATAGAAAAATGAGATCTCATCAAAATAAAAAGCTTCTGCATGGCTAAAGAAAACATTATTAAAATAAAAAGAGAACCAAGTGTATCGGAAAACATATTTGCCAATGATACCTCAGACAAGGGTTTAATATCCAAAATATATAAAGAACTTACACAACTCCACTCTAAGAAGTCAAGCAACCCAATTAAAAAATGAGCAAAGGACTTGAACAGACACTTCTCCAAGGAGGATATACAGAGGATCCAGAGACACAAGAAAAGATGCTTGATATCACTAGGTATCAGAGACATGCAAATTAAAACCAGAATGAAATACCACTTCACACCAGTCAGAATGGCCATCATAAACAAAACAACAAACAAGTGTTGAAGAGGTTGTGGAGAAAAGGGAACCCTAGTGCACAGTTGGTGGGATTGCAGACTGGTACCACCACAATGGAAAACAGTATGGAATTTTCTCAGAAAACTAAAATACGGATCTGCCTTATGACTCAGCAATTCCACTGCTAGGATTATATACTAAGAACCCTGAAACACCAATCCAAAAGATCCTATGTACTTCAATGCTCATAGCAGCACAATTTACCATAGCAAACTGTTGGAAGCAACCTAGGCGCCCATCTGTAAAGAATGAATAAAAAAACTATGGTACATTTACACAATTCAATTCTATGCAGCGTAGAGAAAGAATGAGCTTATATTCTTTGGGACAGCATGGATCAGCTGGAAAGCATTATGCTAAATGCAATAAGCCAGGCAGTGAATAACAAATACCATATGATCTCATCTTTAACAGGAACCTAATTCCTGTGGTGTTCAACAAAACAAACAAAAAAGCAAAATATAACCAAAGACACTGAAATTGAGACCAGGGTGAGAGTGACCAGAGTGGAGAGTGGAGGGAATTTCAGGGGAAAAAGGGTTCATGGTTTGCAGGAAAGAGTATAAAGGACACATGGAAAATAATAAGGGGAGTGGTGGAAAGGGGAGGGAGGTGAGGAGGGCTGGGGGTGTCCTGGGATGGGGGTATAAGGCAGAAAACTGTACTTGAACAACAATTAAAATAAAAAATTAAAAAAAACACACAATGTAAAAGAGAAAATAAAGAAAACCAGTCAAATAATGCAATTAATGAAAGAAAGAAAATAAAATAAACTGAACATAAAGAAGGGGAATTAAAAGTACTAATAAAATAAAAGAATTAAAATTTATGAGAAAATAATAATTCAAATAAACAATAAAATGCAAGTTCTATAGGATAGCATCATGAGATGTGTCTCAGTTTCTCCATTGTTGGGGTTAGCCTTATGCTGCTTCTTTGTATTTGTCTCTGGACCTTTCACAGATCCAGGTTTTATTGTCTCAGTTGGAATGAAAAAAAGAGGGGGAGCCTCTGGCTGACTTTACTCCCACCCCAGTGATTTCTGCTGGTCTTCCTGGATGCCACATGAAGAGGGAGGCGGGGCTTCACTTTTCTCCTTTCCTATGGTTTTACAAGGATGGGGGCCAGGTCTTGGCTGTAATTTTCACAGTTGCCCAGATCCCAACCTGGTTCCTCCATGAGCTGCCAGTTCCCCACTGTCTCTCTGTACTGACCTGGCACCTTTAATCCACCAGTTGTGCCAGGGTCTGTGAGGGTCACTCCTCCTTGCTCTTTGTGAGCCCACCATAGCAGGAACTGGCAATCAGTGTCAGTCAGGTGTCAAACAATTGGGGCAAGCCAGACAGGGTTCACAAAAGGTCCTTAAACAGTGGCTGAGAGCCTTTTTTTTTTTTTTTTTTTTTTTTTTTTTTTTTTTTTTTTTTTTTTTAAGTAAAAACCTCTTGTTTAAGCCCACCATTCTTAACAAGTGCCTGTCTTTTCACACAGCCCAGAGTAGAGACTATCTGGGTCAGGGTCCAACATAACCCAACACTTCTCCCTTCTCCAGCTGTCACCTGGCTCCCCAATTTCTCTAGTAATGACCTAGTTGGCATCCTCCAACCCAAGGGTGAACCCCACCTCTGTGTGTCTCCCACTTCATCTTTATTCCCCCTTCAAGAATCCAAGTCCTTCCTAGTGCCATGTTGCCTTCCCTTCTTTGGTATGGGAGGCAGCTGGTGATCTGACTCTCCTCCAAGGAATTTGCAGCAGGCACTGGGCCTGAGGCCACAGCAGCCTTGGTTCCTGCTTAGATGCCAGGGACCTTATTGCCCCAACACAATCTCCTTACCATCTGCTTTTCAATATCCTCTAAAATTTTTGCCCTCAAACTTCATGTAAGCTGGGATTCTGTTGGCTGTTCTGTTCCTCAGACGATTGTCTTGGTGTTCCAGCTGGGCACACGGAGAAGTGGGCTCTGCTCTCACCCACCTCACCATCATCTTTTAGGACATGTTTTTCATAACAAATCCAACTCTTCAAGTAAATTCACAACTTTCTGCCACCTGGATTCAGTGGCTGCTGCCTTTCTAGGAAGATTTAGATTTAACATGTATTTCATGAAGAGAAAAAGGGAGACAGCTTTTTCTAATTTTACAGATTAGAAAAATGAAGCCCAAAGATGTCATGTGACATAGACAGAGCCATGCAGCAGACCTGGGATTCCCAAGCATCTGCACAATAGGCAACATCTATTATGTGCCTACTGTGTATATCATAATGGTCTTTGGGTAGAACAAGGAGTATAAGTTATCCTAAAGAACAGTCCCCTCCTTCTGTGAGCTTCCTGTCTAGTCTCCCTAATCTCACAAAACCTTTGAAAACTTTGAGAATACAAAGGCATATATGACTCTTTTTTTTCTAATAGAGAATATTGCAATTAAGTAAACAAATCTCAACATGCAGGTCATCACCAACTATGCAGCCTGTATGTAAATCTTACTGCACTGGCTAAAATTCTTTACCTAGAGACACCTCATGCTACTTTGCACATACAATCTGTTGTGCCTTGTGCACAGCTCCATGTGTGACCACATAGAATTAATGTTGCTGACTGCCTGATTATGACCATCATAGGCTCTTGATTATAGATAGTCTTAGGGTTTGCAGCTCTGGCTTCCTAAGGGTTAACTGTAAAAAACATCAGGGAATTTCAGTGCCTGCAATTGATTTCCAAGAGTCACTCCTTGCAAGGCCAATGCCAATACCAATGCAACATCTGGTGTGCACCTGAATAAATCCAAGAGTTTCCTTTTTAATATTGTACAAATTCTGTGCCTTGACTCACAGCTATTAAGCCCCTTTTGGAGAGATATCCAGCAAGCATGGCACTATTTCCTTCATAAAGGAAGAGTGTTCCAAGAAGAGAAGCATAAAGCCATCTGCATCCACACTACACCCCAAAGCCTTCAGAGAAAGCTGCCATTTAGGCACCTACTGCTAATATATATAATTCCATTTAGTTCACTCATTTTTATGAGCCAAGTCTCTTGTTTGGAAATGACCCCTCTCTTACTTTTTCCTGCCCTAGTTTCCTTCTCTCAACTTTCCAGACTCAGCCATTTCCACCATGTCTACCCCTCCCTGTGTATTCTGGACAACCAAGACTCAACCAGACACATCACTCAATGTGGCTTAAATTGAAAGCAGACTTTTTGGAGTGGCACCACTGCCTTTGCTCTCTCTTTCTTCTTTGCCCCACTTTGTACAGCAAAGAAAATTTCTTTGAAGGGTTTTTGGTAGTGTGTATTGTCCATAATTCTGACCACCAGTTACTTCCCTAAATGAGAGTTAAATCTGTAAATGAATGCTCCTGGAGATGAATAGTTTCTATAAGGTTATCTGACTCAATTCCTCTATGTGCAGATTTAAAAAATGAGGCCCTGAAAGGATCCTGCTGCTTACCAGGTCAACTGATGTCCTCATGCCTCATAGCCTCACTTCTCCTCTCCTGTATTTTTGTGTACCCTTTCTAATTGTTCTGGTGAAATTCAGCTCACCATGCTTCACTAAACTGTAATTGCATCACCTCTGAGATATTTTCTTTTTCTCCTGCTACCTCCCAACTCAGCCCCTCTGCCCTAGAATTCATTATTCTCTCTGTGGGCTCCCCAGTTTGCATGGAAATCTCATTATGCAATCTCAGTGTATGGTATAGATGCTGCCTCAATTTGTGTCCCATCCCTCAGCCCAAATGAAAAAGATCCTAAGATGAGGAGTCTAATATCAACACATAATTAGGGAGATTACCCTGGGAGCCATTAGTGAGAGAAGGGGAAGGGAGGAAAACCTAAAAATGGTGAGGAACTGAGAAGGTTCTGCCAGTGGAAAGTGAGGGCTTTTTATAAAGAACATATCTCAGGAACTTGTCCCATTAAAAAGCAAGAAAGTCAGTGTCTTGATCTCTTCATTTTGATGCCTCATTTTTTGGAGGGTTGCTTCTGGAACATGAAGTTCTTGGCATTTCCAGGCTTCCTTAAACTTTGGCAGAGCGACCTATAACTGTCTGCTGGGGACTTCCAACATGAGTCGAGTGGCTAAAAGTGCTCATTTGTCTGTGTCCCTCAAGAATCAGACAGACTCTAGATTGTATTTCTTTTAACATTCCCAACGTATGGTCCATAAGAGGCATATTGCTTATTTTAATTGAACTTAAATAGGTTGTGGAGAAAAGGGGTCCCTAGTGCACTCTTGGTGGGATTACAGACTGCTGCAAACACTATGGAAAACAGCATGGGATTTTCTCAGAAAACTAAAAATGAATCTGCCTTTTGACCCAGCAATTCCACTGCTAGGATTGTATCCTAAGAACCCTGAAACACCAATCCAAAAGAACTTATGCATACCAATGTTCATAGTAACACAATTTACCATAACCAAGTGCTGGAAACAATCTAGGTGCCCATTAGTAAATGAATGGATCAAAAACTATGGTACATTTACACAATTCAACTCCATGCAGCGTAGAGAAAGAATGAACTTATACTCTTTGGGACAGCATGGATGGAACTGGAAAGCATTATGCTAAGCAAAATAAGCCAGGCAGTGAAAGACAAATACTATATGATCTCACCTTTAACAGGAACCTAAACAACAAAACAAACAAACAAGCAAAATATAACCAAAGGCACTGAAATAGAGAACAGGTTGACAGTGACCAGAGGGTTGAGGGGAGGGAATTTCAGGGGAAAAGGGTTTACAGGAACAAGTGTAAAACACATGGACAAAAACTAGGAGGGTGGAAATGTGAGGGAGGTGGGGAGGTAGGTTGGGATAGGAGTAAAAGACAGAAAACGGTACATGAACAACAATTTAAATAAAATTTAAAAAAATAGTGAATTATTGAACTCTTGACTCAATATTTTCCCAATGGATTTTTCAGCCAAATCATCCTTTTTCTAACATCAGAGGAATTTAGAGGTATGTTCTCTGGAGTCTTGGGACACTTAGTCCCAAGTAGTCTGTCACCAGCAAGGCATTTATGTAAGGTTTGCTTCTTAAACATCTCTGAATTATGTTCTGTTCTGTAGTGCATCTTAAAATCTTTTAATATTATTACACATTCAAATTTCAAATTAAATTTATTAACTATTATTTGTACATTTTTGTGAGAAATTAATGTTCTAGGATAATTTTTAGTGGATTTATTAGGATTTCATATATCTCCTAGCTCGTGTCATTCCCTAGGGTGAGTCACAATATCTCTTTCCATGTAGGAAGTACACATGGTAGAAGTTTGACTCTCATGAACTCTGCCACTGGGGATATTAGGAGCCACTCTGACCTAAGCCTTGTTCTCCATGTTGATAAGGAAAGGTGTTGCTCAAGGTTATAGGCTATCACACTGCTCTCCACTTTCTGTCAAAGCCTGACCCCATTAACAAAGAACAACTGTGCAAGCAAATGAGACTCTTGGTAGCACCAACATGGGGTGGTGAGAACAGGCACATTAGGAGTAAGATCTGAAAAATATCTTCTCAGAGGGGCTGGTTCATATGAAGTAGTTCCCCTAACCTCCTTCTCACACTCAGGGATATTTCCTCATTATCTCCACACTCAGTCTCTGCTCTGCCCCACATCATCCTTCCAATTCACCAGGCAGAACACTCTTCTACCAAATTAGTGGTGAGTAATATAGATTCTACTGCAGGTTTTTTAGAGATAAAGGAACTGAAGTTGTATATCTCTAAAATATTATCTTCCCAGGCCTCCCTCTGTGGCTATGCAGAACATAGATCACTTTCGCTTCCATCTTTCCTGCCCCCACACCCTCTACTACTTTGTTCCCCTTCACAGGCTTGGTTTTCCCCATAGCCTGGTCATATGTCAGCTCCAACACCATTAATACTTGTCCCATTAAACCATAAGGGAACCTACAATTACAAGAATCCAATGTACTTGAAAAGAATTAGGGTTGGAGGTATGAATAAAAATACATCTTTCCCACATTTTAAAATTGTTTTTCAAGTACAGTTGTCCCAATTTCCTGCCTCACCACTCCCCCAACCCAGCCATCCCTACTTCCCATCATTGATCCAACCTCTCTTTGGTTTTGCCCATGTGTCCTTCATACGTGTTCCTGAAAACCCTTCCCCCTTTCCCACACTATTCTGTCTCAATTTCTCTTCAGTTACTGTCAGTTTGTTCTTAATTTCAAAGTCTCTGGCTATATTTTCCTTGCTTGTTTGTTTTGTTGATTGTGTTCCACTTACAGGTGAGATCATATGGTATTTGACTTTCACCATCTGGCTTATTTCACTTAGCATAATGCTCCTCCAGATCCATTGCAATGGGTAGGACTTCCTTCTTTCTTTCTGCTGCATAATGTTCCATCATGTAAATGCACCATAGTTTTTTGATCCACTCATTTACTGATGTGCACTTAGGTTGCTTCAAGCACTTGGCTATTGCAAAGTGTACTGCTATGAACATTGGGGTGCATGACTTCATTTGAATTGGTGTTTCAGGATTCTTAGGGCATAACCCCAGTAGTGGAATCACTGAGTCAAAAAGCAGTTCCATTTTTAGTTTTCTCAGGCAATTTCATATTGTTTTCCACAGTGGCTACACCAGCCTGCATTCCCACCAACAGTGTACTAGGGTTCCCTTTTCTCCACAACCTCTCCAGAACTTATTGTTTGTTGATTTGTTAAGATGGGTGGATCAAAAAATACGGTACATTTTTACAATGGAATACTATGCAGTAGAAAGAAAGAGCTCCCACTTTTTGTGACAGCATGGATGGATCTGTAGAGCATTACCTAGACACAATGACAATAGGTGAAATAAGCCAGGCAGTGAAAGTCAAATACTATATGATCTCACCTATAAGTGGAACACAATCAACAAAACAAACAAGTAAACAAAATATAACCAGAGGCATGGAAATTAAGAACAAACTGACAGTAACAAGAGAGGAAGAGGGGGAAGGGAAATAACATGGGAAAGAAGGGGAAGGTTCATCAAGGAGCAAATATAAAGGATTGATGGACAGAGCCAAAGGGGGGCAGGATTGAAAGTGGGAGGTGGGGTTTATGGGAAAGGTGAAAGTGGTGGCAGGAAAATGGAGACAACTGTACTTGAATAACAAAAAGAAGCTGTTGTATTCCTTAGTACTTCACTGCTCACAGCCCACATCACCCAGCCTCATGACCTATGACCTGGAGGTTATTTTTGTGTATTTCAGGCAAAAATCACTTTGGAAGTATGCTTCATTTCCTATAATGAAATTATAATTTAATGAAAATTATAATATAAAGAAATTATAGGAGTTTATTATAAACTCCTATAATGAAATTATAAGAAATGAAATTACTGGTTATTTTCCTATTTATTTATATACAAATCGAATCACTGTATTTCACCCTCAATGTATTCCCATCTGTTCTTTATCTTCCTGAGCTTTCTCATAGTCTGATCTTCCCAAAGTTCCCCTCCTTGCTCCCTAGAGCTAGAGTGGACTTTGTTAAGTGGCCACTCACTATTAGTCAGGTGGGGAATCCATTGTACTGAGGGAAAGAAAGGTGACAAGGATAGTTAGTAGAAAAGAATGTGCTAAGTTAATAAATTTAGACAAAAGGGTACAGGTAAAGCAGACATTAGAAATGGCAATCCCTAGTAGGGGAAGATTTGTTTTACCTTTCCACAACCCTTAATATTAGGACAGCTAAGTACCCAATATTTTACTAAGTAGAATTAAGCTTTTGTCAAAAACAAAGCTTCACTGACTACATCTCTGTTTACTCTGCTCTTTCATTATAATTAGAAAAAAATGCACGTAAATAAATAGCCACAGGGGCAGGACGAATCTTGTTCACATTTGTCACTGCAGAGTGACAAAAGATTTGTGCAAAGAAGAACATCAGGGCAAAAATGAGATAATAAAGAATAATCATTGACTTTTATATAAAAATAAACATGATTTGTAGGCTATAGAGCCTCTGGGTATGGTGCATATCTCTGATTTCTCCTTGGAAGTAGCAACCAAGAGTAATAAATCAAGTGCTGGAACATTCCCATTTCCTCATCTGTTGCTACCCATGTTTGTCAAGAACCTACCTAAGGACAAAATCAACATAAAGGGAGTCAAAACATAGTGATGGACAGACACATTAAAATGGCATCAATGAGCACTTGGATCCTACTGATGAACCATCATGGTCACCCTGTTTTCATGCATTAATATATTCATCTCTTTGCTTAAGCCAGTTTAGATTGAAATTTATATTTCTTACTGTTGGATGTTTCTATCTAATATATTTTTAATTTGGATCAAAGTTCTTGAGGAAGTGTGATAGTTCTCAGTAAATCAAATTTTGGAAAAATGATAAGAAAAATGAAATTTCATGTAAAATGCCCAGCTTTTTAATATTAGGAAATCTAATATTAAATTTATGCAAATTGGGACATCTAAATCATAGGGTTAGTTTAAGATAAAATTAAACAACATACATGTATGAATGTGAATATTTACCTGGATACAATGACAATAATCCATGACTCTTTGTGGTCCACTATCTACATGAGGTAAACTCAAAGAACTTCAGCCCAGTCACTGCAGAGTGACAAAAAGGAATTCTAATTGCTTATGTATACCATTTTACCATTTAAGAGTATCAAATTTATGGTCTACAGCCATATTTCTCAAAATATTCAAAGAGCCTTTCAAAATACTCTGAAACCTCAAATATTACATTTTAATGCCAAAACTTTGCTCTGTGATATACCCCTTCCTTCTTTCTCTACCTTCTCACTTTCTCAACCAGAGACCACTTAAGGGATTGTTATTATTTATGTGTTGAATGAACAATCTCAAAATATCTTTACTGAGTCATCTTAATAAGAACAGAAACTTACAATGTCCTTTTACTATATAAACATCAGAGATTGTCATTATTATTGATAATCTAGTGGGAGGGGAATTGCAAAAATACTAAGAATTTCATAGAGAATAGCACATTTCCAGAGGAAACAGAAAGCAGACAATAGGGTAGGTAGTACTGCTCTTGGGGAATGTTGGCAGCCTCCTGAAGGAGCAAGCAAGAAATCAACCATGGCAATCAGCACTACAACTGCAAGAGAGATGTGGATGACTTGCTAATTACACCTCTAGTGTTCTTCAATATAGATTTTGGCCCTGTTGTTTCTATATAATTAGTAATAGTTGTTCTTATGAGATGTTCTGTCTGTAATGTTGATAAAAGAGGGCCCAGCAGCTCTGCAGTTCTCTTTAGTGGGTACTCAAAATGATGAAAGTGTGTCTAACCTCACTCACATGAATAAAACTCCCTGCCTGCCATGAGAGTGAGAGTGCTGAGCAAGGAAAGTGTGCTTATGCTAAGCCTGGCCATGCTTCAAGATGGCATGACTCAGGTTTTGAGGAGAATGACTAGGAAAATACTTCTTGGGTGAGTAGTAAGTTTCCTGACACAAAATGCAGGTTTTCAAAGAGAGACTTCAATAGTAAGAGATAGAGAACTTGCTCCACCTCCTATCTCCAATCTCTCCCAACCCCACCCTCTACCACCTCAATCAAATATGAGGGCTGCAGAGCTCAGTGACATGTGGGGAAGTCTGTACAGAATAACCTGTAGCAGATGCTGCTGGTGGTAGACCACACCCCTACTGTTGTGTTTCGAAGGCTGCAGTGAGAGCTGCTATGAAGCCTCTGGATGTAGCTTTTTCACAGGTCTTCCCTTAGGCCAGCTCCCCAGAGGACCACTAAGTTATACTTCACATTGCTGGAGTAAACAATGGATTCATGCATATGGGAGCCCAGCTCTCTGCCTTCAGGCAGGGCAGGTTCTGTGTGCAACTTACACCCTGAGCATTTCCACACCTAGCCCTGGGCATTTTCCCCACCCAATCAGGCTAAGGCAGCATTTCACCCAAAACCTCACCCTTGCTTGATTTCTTTGTCTCCATCCTCTCCTCACTCCCTTGCACGTGTCTCCTAAGTAAACACCTCAATCAAACACTCAAACAAGAATCTCCATCTCTGATTCACCTTCTGGGGAGTCTGACTTGAGACAACTCTCTCACAAAGAAAGGCTGTCTTTTATTTTGAGACTTGAAAATGGGCCCTTCCATCTCTCTGACATTATAATTACATTCTGAAATTGCTCTAAATATGTTGAAGACACTGATGTGCTGATCTTAAGTTCTGTGAAGAATTTGGCAAAAAGGTTAGAAGGAATCAGTGCTGCCCCCTCTTCTGCACAATGGTACAAAATGGGTACCAGTCTATTACTAAGGTGGCAGGTAGTGTTAAAGGACAGTGTGTGGGAAACCAGGTGTGGCAGGAGAGGTCTCAGTGCTGAAGAGCAATCTGGAGGAAGAACTGACACAGGGAAGTAAGGAGAACCAAAATTTCCTCATACTGCCTTGGCAGCAGGAATGCTATCTTCCCCTTAATGAAAGATATAAAGCCAGGGAATTCTGGGATTTTGTTACTAAGAGACCTAATTTAGAGTCATACACTTTTGACACCTATACCTGCTCAGAGGTACACTTAGAGAAGGGGTTGGTGAACTAATGGTTAAAGTGCTTTCCTAGAGGTTTCTGCCAGGATGGAGGCATTATAGATATGCATTGCCTCTGAGCACAACCAAAAGAAGGACAACAACAAATTTAAAAACAAAAAATAAAAATGCCAGAAAATCAAATTGTATGGAAGTCCAACAACAGAGGACTTAAAGAAAAACATTCATCCAGGCTGGTAGTAGAGCCAGAGATGGGCAGCAAGAGAGGATAGAATGTATGGTAAGGTGGTAGATGGAGGATCAGGTGGGCCAGGTGGCAACTGGTGGGCTGGGTGGTCCCACATCCATCTGTAGATAAACCAAGAGAAACAACTGGAGAGTGAGAAAGACTGCACGACCAAGGCTATCAGTGCTATAAAGCCCCAAAACCTTTTGCTATGAAAAACTGTGGGAATAGTGGTGGTGGGAGGAACTCCTAGCCTCACAGGAGAGTTTATTGGAGACACCCAAAGGGTCCTAGAATGTACATAGGCTCACACACCTGAAAATCAGCACAAGAAAGTAGCAATTTGCATGTGGAAAGCAGAGGAAGGAACTAAAAAGTGGTCAAGAGCTGAGCAAACACCATTGTTCCCTTTTAGACCCCTCCATTGCATTCAGCAGCACAACACAGCAATGTGGTTTTGTTCTGCCCTGGTGAATACCTAAGACTCCCCCTTTACAACATAATAGGTGTGCTAAGACAGAAAAAAAAAATATATATATATATATATATATATATATATATATATATATATATATCCCAAATGAAAAAAAAAATAAAAAACAGATCAAAACTCCAGAAAAGATCTAAGTGATGAAGAGATAGCCAACCTATCAGATGCAGAGATCAAAACACTGGTAATCAGGATACTCACAGAAATGGTTGAGTATGGTTACAAAATAGAGAAAAAAGTGGAGGCTATGAAAAGAGAAATAAAGAAAAATGTACAGGGAACCAACAGCAAAGGGTAGGAAAACAGGACTCAAATCAATGATTTGGAGCAGAAGGAAGTATACATTAAACTAGAACACAATAAAGAAAAAGTAATTCTAAACAATGAGGAGAGACGTAGGAACCTCCAGGCCCACTTTAAACATTTCAACATCCAAATAATAGGGGTTCCAGGAGGACAAAAGAAAGAGCAAGTCATCAAAACTTATTTGGGAAAAAAAAGTAGTGAAAGAGAATTTCTGAAATCTGGTGAAGGAAATAGACTTCCAGGAAGTCCAGGAAGCTCAGAGAATCCCAAAGAAGTTGGACCCAAGTCAGCACACACCAAGGCACATCATAATTACATTACCAAAGATTAAAGTTAAGGGGAGAAATGTAAAAGCAGCAATGGAAAAAGAGACAGTTACCTACAAAGGAGTTCCCATAAGACTATCAGCTGATTTCTCAAAAGAAACCTTACAGGCAAGAAGGGGCTGGAAAGAAGTACTCAAAGTCATGAAAGGCAAGGGTCTACATCCAAGATTACTCTATTCAGCAAAGCTATCATTTAGAATGAAAGGGCAGATAAAGTGCTTCCCAGATAAAGTTAAAAAAGTTCATCATCACCAAGCCATTCTTATATAAAATGTTAAAGGGATTTATCTAAGAAATAGAAGATCAAAAATATAAACAATAAAATAACAACAAACACAACTATTGATAACTGAACTAAAAACAAAGTAAACAAATAAGTAGAACAGGAACAGAATCACAGAAATGGAGATCACATGGAGGCTTATCAGCAGGGACAGAGAGGGGAAAGAATTGGGGAACAGGTATAGTGAATAGGAAACATAAATCATAGGTACAAAATAGGCAAGGAGAGGTTATATGTATGACCCATGGACATGAACTAAGATGGGGTGGGAGGAATGCTGGTGGCAGAAAATTACAGGGTGGAGGAGGATAAATTGTGGCAGACCTTTCTACATGGTGTGGGCCCAGGTCCCACTTGGAGATGCACAGGACCCACACCCACAGATAGGTTCCCTTGTAGGTAATCAGATTCTCAATATACCTAGGTTCTTTTGAGGCTTGCTCTTTGCTAAAACTCCCTCACCCTGCAAGTACCTTACAGAGACCAGTGTAACTGGATCAATCACTTTTGCCTTTTCATTTGCTAATACCCTTCTTCTGTGATTTAATGAGGGGCATTGGCTCCTTTTTTGTAACCTGGGCATAGTAAAGGAAAGCCATCTTGGAATGTGAGGGGAGATATATAGAATAAAGTCCTGTCATGGAAGAGGCCATGGCTTTTGCTCCTCTTGAGAGAAAAGCCATGCTTTTGTCCTTATTCCTCCACTGGACTTGGTAGTCTATGTATATGTTTTAATTCATCCATAATGAGGCAGACACTGCTGGCCAGTGTCTACATTAATAAATGGCAGAAAAATATGGGACAACTGTAAGAGGATAATAAAATATATATTACAATATAAAAATAAATTAACTAAAATAAAATAAAATTGGCTCCTCATTTCTTAGATAGCCATTGGGACTGCAATGTTAGCAAAATATTTTTATTCATGGTGATTACACCATTACCACAGTTTATAACAAATATTAGTTTTTCTACCTGCTTCCATCTATATCCAATGCCAGAACAGTGCTCATAGACAAATGGCACATTAGTTGGCACTGGTAACAGAACACTTGTTTTTTTTTTCTTGTTTTTAATTGTCATTCAAGTAGTTTTCTGTCTTTTCCTGCCACCACTCCCCACCACCCCATCCCTTCCTAATTACCTCCCGTTTCCACAACACCCTCGTTATTGTCTATGTATCATTTATAATTGTTCAAGTAAACTGTTTACTCTTATCAAAAATTATCACCTCCCTCTCCCTTCAGCTCACTGTCAGCCTATTATCAATTTCAGTGTCTTTGGATATATTTTGATTGCTTTTTCATTTTGATTATTAGGTTCCTTTTAGTGGTGAGATCATATGGTATTTGTGTTACACTGCCTGGCTTATTTCACTTAGCATAATGCTCTCCAGTTCCATCCACACTGTTGCAAAGGGTAGGAGCTCCTTCATTTTTTCTGTTGCATAGGATTCCATTGTGTAAATATACCATAGATTTTTGATCCATTCTTTATGGATGGGCACCCAGGTTGCTTTCAGCACTTGGCTATTGTAAATTGTGCTGTTATGAGCATTGGAGTGCATAGGTTCTTTTGGATTGATGTTTCAGGGTTCTTAGGATATATTCCTAGCAATGGAATTGCCAGGTCAAAAGGCAGTTTCATTTTCAGTTTTCTGAGGAAATTCCACACTGTTTTCCATAGTGGCTGTACAAGTCTGCATTCCCACCAACTGTGCACTAGGGTTCCCTTTTCTCCAAAACATCTCCAACACTTGTTGTTTATTGATTTGTTTATGATAGCTATTATCACTGGTGTGAAGTAGTATCTCATTGTGGTTTTAATTTGCATCTCTATGATGAATAGAAATACTAAGCATCTTTTCATATGTCTCTGGACCCTCCATATGTACTCCTTGGAGAAGTTTCTGTTCAAGTCCTTTGCCCATTTTTTTTTTTTAGATGGGTTGCTTGTCTTCTTACAATGGAGTCTTGTGAGTTCTTTGTGTATTTTGGAGCTCAAAACCTTGTCTGAGGTATCATTGGCAAATATGTTTTCCCATACATTTGGTTCTCTTTTGATTTTAATGCTGTTTTCTTTAGCCATACAGAAGCTTTTTATTTTGATGAGATTCCATTTGTTTTTCCTTCCTTTATGTCCCTTATTCTAGGGGACATGTCATTGAAAATATTGTTCTGTGGAATATGTGAGACTTTTCTGCCTATGTTCTCCTCTAGGATTTTAATGGTATCACAGCTTATATTTAAATCTTTTATCCACCTTCAAATTATTTTTGTGGGTGGTATAAGGTGGTGATTCAGTTTCATTTTTTTACAGTACCTGTTTAGCTCCCCCAACACCATTTGTTGAAGAGACTAGTTTTGCTCCATGTTATGCTGCTGCATGCTTTGTTGAACATTAATTGACTGTGGAGAATTTGGTTTATTTCTGGGCTGTCTGTTCTGTTCCACTGTTCCATGTTTTATTGTGTTTTTATTACGGTGACCTTGTAATACAGTTTGATATTGGATATTGTGATCTCTCCTACTTAGTTCTTCTTTTTCAAAATTGCTGAAGCTATTTGGTGTTGTTAATAATTCCATATAAATATTTGAGGTGTTTGATTTATATCTGTGAAATATGCTATTGTCACTTTAATAGCTATTGCATTGAATCTATAAATTTCTTTGGGTAGTATGGACATTTTTGATGATGTTAATTCTTCCATCCATGAACACAGTATATGGTTCCATTTGTTTGTGTCTTCCTTAATTTCCTTCTTCAGTGTTATGTAGTTTTCTGTGTATAGGTCTTTGACTTCCTTGGTTAGGTTTCTCCTAGGTATTTTATTTTTCTTGTTGCTATATCAAATGAGATTTTCCCCCTGATTTCTGTTTCTGATGTTTCATTGTTGGTTTACAAAAATGCCTTTGATTTCTGAATATTGACATGTACCCTGCTGTTTTGTCAAATTCATTTATTAGGTTGAACAGTTTTTTTTGGTGCAGTCTATAGGATTTTCTATGTACACTATCATGTCATCTGCAAACAATGAAAGTTTTTTTCCTCTCCAATTTTGGATGTGTTTTATTTCCTTTTCCTGTCTGATTGCTGTGCCTAGAACTTCCAGTACTATATTAAATAGAAATGGTGAAAGTTAACAACTTTGTCTTGTTCCTGTTTTAGTGGGAAAGTTTTCAGTTTTTGCCCATTGAGTGTAATGTTGGCTGTAGGTCTCACATATATGACCTTTATTATGTTGAGGAATGCTCTCTCTGTTCACACTTTGCTGAGTATTTTTATTATAAATAGGCGCTGTACCTTATCAAAAGCTTTTTACACATCTATTGATATGATCATGTCATTTTTGCCCTTGCCTTTTTTTATTTGATGCATTATGTTTATTGATTTGTAAATATTGTACCATCCTTGCATCCCTGGGATAAATCCTACTCAGTCATGGTGTATGCTCTTTTTAATGTATTGCTAATGCAGTTTACCAATATTTTATTGAAGATTTTACCATCTATGTTTATCAGCAATATTGGCCTAATGTTTTCTTTCTTTGTTGTGTCTTTATGTGGTTTTGGGATTAGAATGATGCTGGCTTCCTAAAAAGTATTTGGAAGCCTTCAATTTTCTTGGATTTTTTGGAACAGTCTGTGAAGAATAGGGGTTAGGTCTTCCTTAAATGGTTAGTAGAATTCTCCTCTGAAACTGTCTGGTCCAGGGATATTGTGTGTTTTAACTTTTGTATTACTGCTTCAATTTCATCAGCTGTTTTTGGTCTTTCAGTCTTTCTACTTCACTGAGTTTTGGAAAATGATATTTTTCTAGAAATTTGTCCATTTCACCTAAGTTTTTTTAAATTTCTGGCATACAGTTCTTTGTAGTAATTTCTTACAATCCCTTGTATTTCTGTTGTCTCAGTTATAATCTCTCCTCTTTCATTGCTAATTGTGTTTATTTGGGTCCTCGCTCTTCTTTTCTTGATGAGTCTGCTTAAAGGCTTGTCAATTTTGTTTATCTTTGCAAAGAGCCAGCTCCTGGATCCTTCGAATTGTACTCTTAGTCTCTATGTCATTTAATTCTGCTCTTATCTTGATTATTTCCTTCCTTCTACTTGCTCTGGGCTGTCATTGTTGTTGGTCCTCCAGTTTGGGCCAAATAAGGAGCTTCCCAGACAAAAGAAGTCTAAAAGAATACACCTCTACCAAACCAGTCCTGCAAGAGATGCTGAAGGGACCGTTTTAAGAAAAGGAAGGAAAAAGGAGAGAGAGAGAGGAACATAGGTACGAAAATGGCAATGAATCAGTACCTATCAATAATAACCTTAAATGTAAATGAATTAAATGCTCCAATCAAAAGGCATAGAATAGCTGAATGGCTAAGAAACCATGGCCCACACATATGCTGCCTATAAGAGACCCACCTCAGGACAAAAGACCTACACAGACTCAAAGTGAAGGGCTGGAAACAAATTTTCCAAGCAAATAGACAGGGGGAAGGAAGCCGGGGTAACAATACACATATCAGACAAATAGACCTCAAAAAAAGGGCCATGAAGAGAGAACCAGAAGGTTACATCATAATACTCAAGGGAAGAATCCACCAAGAAGACATAAACATTGTAAATATATATGCATCCAACATAGGAGCACCTAAATACATCAAGAAAATCTTAGAGGACATCAAGAAAGATATTGATAGCAACACAATTATAGTAGGGGATTTTAACACCCCACCGTCAAAAATGAACAGATCTTCTAAACAAAATATCAACAAAGATATTGTGGCATTGAACACCACTCTAGATAAAATGGACTTAACTGATATATATATACAGAGCCCTTCATCCCAAAGAAACTAAATACCCATTCTTTTCAAATGCACATGGAACATTCTCAAAGATACACCAAATGATAGGACACGAAACAAGCTTCAACAAATTCAAGAAAATGGAAATCATACCAAGCATTTTCTCCAACCACAAGGGACTGAAACTAGAAACCAACCCCAAGGGAAATCCCAAAACACTCAAAATCATGGAGATTGAATAGCATGCTATTAAGTAATGAATGGGTCAAGAATGAAATTAGGGAGGTAATCAAAAGGTTTCTGGAAACAAATGAAAATGAACTTATAACAACCCAAAAGTTATGGGACACAGCAAAGGCAATCCTGGTAGGGAAGTTCATAGCAATACAGGCCTACCTAAAAAAGAAAGAAACATTTCAAGCAAACAACCTAACTAAAGGGACAACAACAAAGACAGAAAAGAGCAAGTAGAGTGAAGGAAATAATCAAAATCAGAGCAGAATTACATGACATAGAGAATAACAGCACAATTCTAAGGTACAATGAATCCAGGAGCTGGTTCTTTGAAAAGATAAACAAAATTGACAAGCCTTTAAACAGGCTCATCAAGAAAAAAAAAGAGAGAAGACCCAAATAAACACAATCAGAAATGAAAGAGGAGAGATTACAACTAACACCACAGAAATACAAAGGATTGTAAGAAATTACTATGAAGAACTGTATGCCAAGAAATTTAAAAACCTAGGTGAAATGGACAAGTTTCTAGAAAAATATAATTTTCCAGAAGTCAATGAAGAAGAAGCAGAAAGCCTGAACAGACCAATAACAGCAGATGAAATTGAAGAAGTAATTAAAAAACTCCTGACACACAAAAGCCCTGGACCAGATGGTTTCACAGGAGAATTCTACAAAGCATTTAAGGAAGAGCTAACTTCTATCCATCACAGACTATTCAAAAAAATCCAAAATAATGGAAGACTCCAAAACTCTTTCTATGATGCCAGCATCATCCTAATCTCCAAACCAGATAAAGACACCACAAAGAAAGACAGAAAAATCCAAAATGATGGAAGACTCACAATCTCTTTTTATGAAGTCAGCATCATCCTAATCCCAAAACCAGGTAAAGACAAAACAGGGAAAGAGTTGCTGTTCATCAGCGATATTGGACAAACTTTAGGCCAATACTGTTGATGAATATAGATGCTAATGTCCTCAACAAATTATTGGCAAACCACATCCAGCAATACATTAAAAAGATCATACACCATGACCAAGTCGGATTCATCACTGGGATGCAAGAACGGTTCAATATTCGCAAATCAGTAAATGTAATACATCACATAAACAAAAACAAAGACAAAAATCACATGATCATATCAATAGATGTGGAAAAAGCATACGATAAGATACAACATCTATTTGTAATAAAACCACTCAGTAAAGTGGGAATAGAGGGAGCATTCCTCAACATAATAAAGGCAATATATGAGAGGCCTACAGTCAACAAAATACTCAATTGGAAAAACTAAATCTTTTCCACTAAGATCAGGGACAAGACAAGGATATCCACTTTCACCACTTCTATTCAATATAATATTAGAAGTCTTAGCCACAGTGAATAGACAAGAAAAGGAAATAAAAGGCATCCAACTCAGAAAGTAGGAAACAAAACTATCATTGTTTGCTCATGACATGATACTTTACATAGAAAATCCTATAGACTGGGCCAAAAATCTGCTCGATCTTATAAATGAATTTGGCCAAACAGGAGGATACAAAGTCAATATCCAGAAATCAAAGGCATTTTTGTATACCAAAAATGAAAGAGCAGAAGCAGAAATCAAAAAATATCCAATTCGATATAGCAAAAGGAAAATAAAATGCCTAGGAATAAACCTAACAAAGGAGGTAAAGGAACTGTATGCAGAAAACTACACAACACTGAAGAAAGAAATCAAGGAAGACACAAACAAATGGAAACATATGCCATGTTCATGGA